>WYDI02035299.1:0-44253 GCA_009867235.2 Psittacus erithacus
CGGAGGCAGGACACCTGACCCAAGCTGGCCAAGGAAGTATTCCATACCATAGCACGTCATGTCCAGGGTGTGAACGGCGAGATACCTGGAAGAGCTAGCTCTCTCTCTCTCTCTGCTCGATCGGCGAGTGATGATTGTATTCTCTTCCCTTGTTGTGGGGGGAAAACAAGCAGGCTACATGCTTTGTCTAATTTACGACTAAGCTTAAACCACAACACATAGGAATAAGGAAAAATACTAGGCTAAGATATGCACAATCACTGGTGGAGTACTTTCAAGGAAGACAAAAGGCACAGAAGCAGAATATAATGATCAGAACAATGATTCCCAAAGAGCCTGAGATGAAAGTACATTTCAAAGTGGCACAGGTCTGGCAACTCCTGAAGGTACACAAGTCCAGGAGACCTGACAAGATGCCTCCATGGGTCTTGTGAGAACTGGTGGATGTAGTCGTCAAGCCACCTTCTATGATATTTGAGAAACTGTGGCAGTCTGGTGAAGTTCCTGCTGATTAGAAAAGGGGAAATATAACCCCAATTTTTTAAAAAGTTAAAAATGAACACCCAGGGAACTACAGGTTGGTCAGTTTCACCTCAGTGCCCAGCAAGATCATGGAGCAGATTCTCCTGGAAACTATGTTAAGGTTTATGGACAATAAGAGGGTGATTGGTGACAGCCAACATGCTTTTACTAAGAGCAAGTCATACCAGAAAAGTTGGTGGCATTCTATGGAATTACTGGATAAGGAAAGAATGACTGACATCATCTCCCTAGATGTGCATGGCATTTCAGACTGTCCTGCACAGCATCCTTGTCTCTAAATTGCAGAGGCATGGATTTGATGGATGGAGCACCCAGTAGATAAGGAATTGGCTGGATGGTCACACTCAAAGAGTTATGGTCAACAGCTCGATGTCCAAGTGGAGATCAGTGATGAGTGGTATTCCTCAGGGGTCAGTACTGAACTGGTGCTTTTCAGCATCTTTTTGGCAACATGGACAGTGGGATAGAGTGCACCCCCAGCCAGCTTGCCGATGACACCAAGCTGTGTGGTTTGGTTGATACACTGGAAGGAAGTGATGGGATCCAGAGGGACCTTGACAAGCTTAAGAGATGGGCCAATGCCAACCTCATGAAGTTCAACAAGGCCAAGTGAATGGTCCTGCACCTGGGTTGGGGAAATCGCAAGCACAACTACAGACTGGGTATGGACTGGATTGACAGCAGCCCTGAGGACTTGGGGGTGCTGGTTGACAAGAAGTTCAACACGACACAGCAACATGCATCTGCAGCCCAGAAAGCCAACCATATGCTGGGCTGCAGCAAAAGGAGTGTGACATTAGGGAGAAATGAGGGCGATGAAACACCAAAACAGGTTGCCTTGAAAAGCTGTGGCAGCCCTGTCCCTGGCAGTGTTCAAAGCCAGGCTGGATGGGACTTTGAACAACCTGGTCTAGTGGAAGGTGTCCTTGCCTGTGGCAGAGGAGTTGGAAGTAGATGAGCTTTAAGGTCCTTTCCAACCCAAACCATTCTATGATTTCATGGTTCTGTACTTCTTTCTGATTACACCCTCTTTACTAACAAAAGAAGTCAGGCTAGGTCAGCCACACATCTTTTCAAGGAGTTCAATTAAAACAAATTTTGTGCAGTTGTGCTCTTTTTGCACCAAAAAATAGCTGCCAGAGTCTGGGCAATGAAGAAACAGGGGCCTGACAAAATGTACAAAGGCAAAAAAGGAAGTATCTGTGACTTCCAAAACTGAAACCAGTGCGCTTTAGTACACTTGACCACAGAGGCTGCAACTTAATCCACACTAGCAACGCTTCTCTGTCTGACATGAGCAGGTGGCTTTGAAACCATTATAAAAATACTTTCTTATCTACCTCTAGCACAAATTAACACACATCACCAGTCACTCTTAGGTCTAATGCCTGAGCCCTATGCTGTAAAAGTCTGAAATCTGCTGCTACCCAATCCATCTCAGTATTTTCCTAAAGACAAAGATTTTCTACCTTAATTTTGGTCTGTGTTATGCAACAGCATTCAACTGCAGAACACTTTTTTGTTGTTGCTGTTCCCACAGAACAGTTGTGAAATCCTAGCCACTGCACTAGATGGAAACATTCTAAGAATGACTCAAAAGTTTTCTACCAAATGAGCCAACTGTCTGTGAATCCATTTTCTCTATTGTTATGGAGGTTTAGAAAGCATAAAGGATGAGACAAGGAACTGCAAAAGAAGGAGCAACAGCTCTACATTTGAAACAATCAGTTGACACTTTAGGGTCTGGCAATGTCTTTGACACAGAATATCACAAGTGAAGCCAGATAAAGTGAAGTGCTTCAATCAAAATGTTCACAGCTGGCCACTACTTGTCCTGCTTTTTTTTCTTTTTTGTGTCAAAGATGAAATAAAAGTGCAAAATTTCAAGTACTCAGAACTTTACAAAATCAAAGCAGTGCTAAATTATGAAGCTACAACTTCCTTTAAGATCCAAGGAACAAAATCACAGATCCTGAAAAATTAAACTGGAAAATTTAAATCTTGGCATTTCAAGTTGCCACTGAAACAGCAAAAAAAAAAAATAATTAAAAACATTACACTGATTATTTAACTAGGAGTCTGTTTTGTGAGAAAAATGAATAGGATTGCTGAATTAAGGCTATGTAAACTGAACTGCATCACTTTGTAATTTTTTAAGTGCTTATTTTCTCCAAGAATTTTTTTTTAAATATACTTTTATATGTATTTTCTCATGATCAATTACCAAGTTAAACTAGTAAAAATATAATAATCTACTGACCAGCCACAAACCTAGTGTCTTGTCGGCTGCACAGACTCAAAATACGCGCTTCTTACTGGTAGGTACTTGTTATGAAATAGTGTTTTGACTCAACTGCAACTTACCAGCATAATCCTGAATATTTACATTTCCACCGGCTTTTATTATGTTATGTACAAGGTCTACATCTTGATGAAAAACAGCCCTATGCAGTAAGGTTTCACCATATAGATTCCTCCTATGGATGACTGAAAGTGAAATGGGGCAACCTGGATTTACAGAATTCCTAAAAAAGGCTTCTTGTCCTGAAAAATAATGCAAAAGATCTGTGGAACAGAAAAATATCTTTCCTCTCTTGTTTTCAGCTTTCATTAAAGTTAACAAATAAGCTTTCTGAAGAAAAAAATGGTCCCTCAATCTAGTAGAAATAAGTATCTCAAAAAAAGAATTATCAATTAAATAGTAATACTATTCAATAAAAGATGTCATGGTGAATTCCTTAACAAAACAACTGAAATTCAATCAATGCACAGAAACATGACTTTGTAGAAGTGTGTCCCTTTTAATGGCATTTTCTCAAAGTGCATTGTTTCCCACTGGATAATAAAACTGCTATTCTAGGTTACAATTCATTACAAGACATGCATTTCAAAAGCTAGCAAGTTATTCAGTAGTTTCTCTTTTCTTAAATATCAGTTTTACCAGCCATTCTTTTGTATTCATTTGTATTTCAAAACCCCCACTTTATGAGCAAGGAATAGTTACGCTATGATAGTGATTGAGATTAGCTCACTCGGATTACTTTTACCCATTACTGAACAACCAGTTTAGCCATTTCTGCAATGAGCAAAAGGAACAGTTGTTTGGGAATACGAGGTCTAAATGCAAAAAATAAAATGTAGAAAGATACTATTTTTAATTTTCAGCTTATTGTTTTACAAACAAATATGATTTCCCATTATGCACCCATTACAGTTTTTTAGCTTGGGTTAAATTATTTCCAATACATATATGAGTTGTTCTGCACTCCACCAGCAGTGCTATCCCAGCATATCCTCATGCTGTGGAGAAGAGCATCATAGCTACTTCCTCGTCTGAAAAACAGAGGGAAGAAAGAAGGGAGGAAAGAAAGAACAATGCATAGCCTAGGCCATTAATTCATCTACTAATGAAAAAACTTGAGACAGTAGGCTATATACACTGCTTCTCTCCTCTTCTGTAGATCTGGCTCACTAGCCCTGATACTCCATCTGGGTGTCAGAAACAGCCATTTTAAGTACGACCTTAAAAACTCGTAGTTTCCCTTGCGGTGTAACTCAGAAAGCCTGACGTCTCTGCTGGTTTGCACACTGTCATATACTGTGAGCTCAGACTAATTCCTAACCTTCTTAAGTTCTTGTCTCTGTGTAGATTTTTAGAATCTAATAGGTATGAGTTTACCGAGGACCTTTCCTCAGTTAACCACCCTCTCTTCCACCTGTCCAGCCTTGCAAGACCTTAATCATTTAAGATACCGCAGTCCCTAGTCAAAGCTGGTCTAAACCTGCCAAGCAGTTCAGGAGGAATTAAACCACAGACATACACGGAATAAGGCAGAGTTTTGTGTTACACTTAATCCAGTTTAACCTGTTACTTTGCCAGGACCTATCTCCCATCACTGCTGCCCAGCCTTCCTGGTGTCTGACTTTGTGCAAAACAAGTGGTGCTTGCTGATCCAAACTAATGCTTTTCATGAGGTTGGTTTTTCTTCAGTGAATGACCAAACTAAGGTGACTCACGGACTTGACTGCTAGATCTGATGTGAAAGGGAGGTAAACTTGCTAGATTGGATTAATATGAAGCTACCTCTATAGGCAATACAACTCCTTCGGTAAAAATCGTGCTAAAAGCCCAACAGCTTGTTTTCTGAGTGGGAATTAGTAAGTCAGTTTGAAATAGATGAGCAGTTAGTCATACAACTTTAAATCTCCTAAAAAGTGCTTTCACTGCGAGTAAAAGGAAAGGTTTCCTGTAAAAGGAAAGGTTTGTTAATTTCAGGTAGAATTACTCATATGTTGCAAGATCCAAGATGTAGCTGTTACAGTTCAAATATTTCCAAACTTTGGAAGCTGTTTACATGATTGCAGGTGCACAAACAAATCCAGACTGAGTGGGCTTAAAAAAACCCAACTTCTAAGACCCCAATCTAAAGGTGCTGGAGTGAGGACTTAAGTGAGAAAATTCTGTATTCTGCTACACACTTCCTCTCTGAGGCAAGGAATTTCTCTGCATGCATCTTCAAAGGATGAAAAATTGCAATCTTTCTCTCTGACAAAGTACACTGCAAGGAAAAATACTTCAAGAGTGCTCTGTGACTGTTGTAGTGAAGTCCTTATAATGTTATATTTGAAATAGACAGGGTAACAACATCAGGCATTCAAAACAGGAAGAACTGTTTTGAATAGGTCAATTCTCTAACACAGCAATGCCCTCAGAATCATGTCACATACAGAATACTAGATTTTAGAAGGATTTATAAATGTATATTAGGATCAACATCCTCACTCTGCATGAAAATGTTTCTCCTCTGCTTTTCAGAATACATAATTTATTTCTTTTTAATATAAAGTGCTGTGATAAAAACTGCATCATGAAAAAAAATCTCAGGATTCTTAAGGAGTTTAAGAGTAAACTCCTTATGAAAAAACTGTTAGGTTGCAAATATGTAGGTTTAAATGACTGAAATTATCAATAATTTTAATTAGTAAAATGAATTTGTATACCATCCTTTTAAAATAAATCCATGTCCCAATATATTGGAAAGGTTATGAATTATATTTGATTCAGTATAGTTGTTCAAATAAAAGATCAACAGATATCTTACTCAGTCTGTTTTTGATTCTCTTGCTCCTTCTTCTCTGCTTAACTTCACTATCCTCATTCAGAGTTATTTCTTGGTATATGTTTGTTTCTAGATCCTGCTTATCTTCAGAAGTAGATTCACGAATTTCACTGACAAAAGATTTGCTTAGAATCAACAAAAACATACAACTCTCCATATAAATCTGTATTCTCTAAATCTATATATGAGAGATAAAAATGTCAATATATTTGATTTTTAAAGGAAGTCTGTAATAGCATGCAAGTATATAGGCTAACCTAGGTAGTACTGAAAAATGAGAAAGTGAGAAGAGAAACTTACTTCCACATCTTCAAATAAAAAGGTACCTTTTGCCTTTTCATCATTTATAGTCACTCGCATGAGGAATGAGTACTCTGTATGTTACATTAATTTAAAAAATGAATTTAAGAATATTATGCATGATTTTGTCATACTTAAAATCCTTAGCTTTGTTTCTTCTTGTACTGCCACTGCGAGACATACTCTGCTGAGTTTCTTCAAGCACTCGGCAGTGACTGGAAATAGGAGCTCTGCATTTGCTTGAGGAGGTCTTGCTCAACTGCATTGCTTTCCTTGATGTTGTTTGGGCCACGTCTGCACATGCAGCAGCATTCGCTGAATGTACACTTCCCTGAACAGTTTGCTCTTCACTAGAGGTGGCACCCCAGTAATCTGAAGTTACTTCTTTCTCTCTTTGCTGATCACCCACAGGCTATAACAAAAAGTAAACATTACAAGGAACTGGTAGCACACAGTTAAAGCAAGGGTGGTATATACAAGATCTCCAAGAACATTGTCTTATATGTATGCTCACAAAAACCATATATATGCTTAAGCAAATACCTGGAATTCTACAGAGACAACAGACAGAGGCTGCCAAAGGAGAAGCACTCCTAAAGTAGTATGTGCCCCTGGCAGAATTAGGCAAGGAAATTTGGATACTCAGAATGACAACTTAAACAACAAATCTAGACTAGCTGGCAGTGAACAAAAACTGTTACTATCTGAAAGATGTTTGGTTGGACATATGAAATGACTTAACAGATTCATTTCAGCTTCCTATGGACATGAGCTCCTGTCCTAAAAAATAAAGTGATATTTAAGATGTCTTAAACTAGCCCATTTTATCTCACTCTTGCACAAACCTAGATATGTGCACAAGATCAGGAACCATGTCTCATCTGAGGTTCAATAACTTCCACCTAAGATGTTAGTTCTAAAGACCTGAGCTACAGCCACCACAGATGAGATTCACTTCACTTATCTTCAGCCTTCTAAAAGCCAGGTATCTAGACAACACTAACATCCTTGTCACCCCTATCACTAATGAAGAGGAAAAGTTACTTTCAGACATGATGGTAATTCACATTGTCCTAAGTTGTGCAAAGGGGAACCTAAATGACTGTTGTATACCAGAGGCTTATCTTTAATAGTCAGGAAGAGAAAGCCGACTCTGAAGATATGTCATCACACGGCAGCTAATTTGAGTATATTCACTGTTTTAGTCAGCAGAGTGTGGCGCGCTGCAAAGTATTACTCAAGCTGCAGAAACCTGGGTACTCATTAGCTCACTACACACTTGAGTAATGCTGAAGGCTCTTAACACACACCCTCAGCAAACATGCATACTAGCTCTTTCACATGATGTGGGAGAACTCGTTAGTCCTTTCTTGGAACACAGATGAAAATGGAAGATTTGCTGATTAATTCTTTTAATTGACACATTCAGCAGATGTGGTCCCTCCAGGTCCAGAGATGATGTGGGTCTTTGGAACTTTCCTTCGAGAGAACATGAGACACAGAAGAGGTACAGAGGCACCAGGAGTTTTTGAAACTCCCATGCTGATTACAGATTTCCACATCAGTCACTGAATTAACTTTTCTGGGATTTCCCATCCCAGCAAGCTCAGGTTTTTGTAACATTGATATCAAAACAAGAAAAACACTACTGGATTTTTAAACAAAAAACAATTCAAATGTATTAAACATGTAAATTAATGATGCCAGTTTATTCTTTACTAAGATTCACAACCCCAAGTAATTTGGCTATTCTATAAAATATTTCATGATAAACATGTTTTTTCAAGTATTAATTAAACTGTGTATATACTTGCTCATTTGTTGTCCTCTGCAAGTCAGATCCTCTTAAGGCTTTTATTTCTTCCATCTGAATTTTAGCAAGTTGAGGCTCAGTCCTGTTTGTTATTTGTGTACAGTCATCACCTAATTGGAGAATACTAGGTTCTGAATTTAACTGCTCTTCCTCTGTGTTAAGCTGTATCACATTTGGCACTATAGGAGATCCTGACATGGCATTCAGAGCTGTCACAAGCTCTACTGGCAGCGCATCACTGCTCTCATCTGCTGATAAATCAATGGAACAGAAATGACCTAAATCGTCAGGCAATGGGTTTATCATTTTAAGATTCTCAGAATCACTGAGGGATCTCAACAAATCAGTAATTTCAATATCACTAGTGTCTACATTCAGTTCAGTGAATGCTTCCATGAAAATCTTCCCTACAGATGTCAGTGAAAGATGTGTATCATCATCATGGGAATGTTCTTTCACTGTGTTATCCATGTCAGTAGTGGTCATGCAGGTTCCCTGGCAATCTTCTAAAACATATGGAAATGTGTCTTGTGATGTCTGTTCATTTGGAACCATTATCATATCCTCCAGGCCATCTAGACAAACGCTTACTTCTGGACAGAGATCTTCATTACTTAATTTCTGTGAAATCTAAACATTTAAAAAAATTTTTACTAAAAGCAATGGAACAACTCTTTCTGAAAAGCATGTCATTAACATTCACTTGAGAAGTAATTCCTATAAATACATGTATTTTGTTTACAATTTTTGTACAAACTACAAGACTTATAGCCTTCCTAAGAATTCATACAATTTCTCAACAAAGGTCAGAATGAGGTCTCAGTTTCAAAAGTAGAGCACCTTAGCTCTTAGTGAAAATCCAGCGTAAGAGAGACTAAATCTTTCATAAAGTCAAAGATATTACATCATTGCCAATGATCTGAGGGTATTAAAGGGCTTCAAAAAAAAGGCATTAAGTGTCACCCAGAAATAACGAAAGTTAACATATTCACAATAATATAAAAAGCATGGTTAGTAAAATACAATGCATGAGTTTTGAGTATGTGATTATGTGGATCCCACATAGGTATGGAGCATTTCTGCTTCACAAGCTTCAGTTCAAAACTTTAGGCATATGTTTGGAGGCTGCAAGTTTGAGTTTCCACAATACAGAATTGTGGAATACAATTACAGAATACAGAACCACAAAACCATAACTGTTCTTGGGAAAGTACTACTACTACTGTTTTTCTAATACTCTGAGCTGCTTTCAACAGGTTCATCCATTTTTAAACCAATTAGTAGATTTTTTTGATGTTTTTTCTTATCCCTGGTCCAAATACTTCTGCAGAAAATCAGATGCCTGAGCAGAACTAAACTGTATTTTTTTCTAGGTAACATTTGTATATAATAGTGCTGTTGTTTAGTAATATTTAATTTTAAGGAAATATATTTCAATACATTTCTAGACTCTTGCTGCCAGCAAGTGGCAATACTGGGCACTGCAAGAATCCTTTAACCACTGGTAATGTAATTTTGATAAAGCTCACACACAGTAGAAGAGAAAGGGCGGAAATCTGACAGCACTAACTCACATTCAGTTTGTAAGCCATTGTAAATCCCTAACGCTTGTTAGGGATTATTTCCTAGTTTTCTATTTCCTGACTTGTACCTGTGCAGCTAATTGTTCTTTTTTAAGTACTGATTACTTCTTACTTTATTGTATTGAATTACAGTTTCTTTTTGGACTACTTCTCTAATTTGCGTAGGCTTTAGACAATTGGGAAAAAAAAAAAAACCGCTGGCATGACTCTCTGTACTTGAACAACTGTGTATGTATGTACATTACAAATTTCCTAAGAAAAGGGTTCAATGCGTTGCTGAAGGGCAGGTGAAACTTACATTTATATTAATGCAGAAGTATCATGCAGGCATAAATGAATAATTTTGCAAGACCCTAAAAACCCAAATCTCAACTAAAATCCAACACTTTAAATGTGACTGGTGTTAACAAAACCCCCACTATCCTCATGTGCAAATTATTCCCAGTACAAATACAAATCAAGGTGCTCCTTAATCCAGGCACAGATCCTACTGACCTTCTGGCATCAGCCCAGAATATCTTATTTCCTCATCTTACCCAGTAGCATACACTGGTAACAGCTGAGCATGGCCACAGTCAAAACGAGCCTCAGCTGATGCAGAGCAATACACAAGTGGAAGCACGTGGACAAAGAAGTCAACCGCAGCTTTCATAAAAAAGCCGTAAAAAACCCAGTTTATTTGTCTGTGGACATAAAAACTGTGTATTAATAAACTCACTGCAATGAAGGACAAAGGCCAGCAAGCAAGCCAGGCTTACCCAAGTCTTAGGTATTCACCTCTCCTCGTGCACTACAGGAACAAGTTTTAATCTACCCTGTCAGCTCCAGCAGATGGCACTGCATTCACATCAACGCAAGGAACTTTTTTTCCATGTGTTTTGAGAACAATTGAATGTTATCGAGGAATCAGCGGCGATTTGGTGTCACCGGCTGGCTTTCAAATGTTACTAGACTGACTAATACTGAAGCATAAATAACAAGGATGTAGTGGAAATGTTAAGTGGACTCCTCTATCTGCTAGCTTGGAGTCAAAACAGCAGAGGAATTCGGCCTTTCAATACACAGATGTAAGAGAATCACTGTAAGAGTTTAGGTGCCAGAAAGATTAATGTTATCATCTGAGCTGAAGATTACTTCTATGTAGTGGGACATGAGGGATGCACAGACAACCACAGAACTGTTGAGGCTGGAAAGGACCTCTGGAGATCATCTAGTCCAGCTTGCTGCCCAAGCAGTGTCGGCTGCAGCACGTTGCCTAGGACCACACACCCAGTCAGATTCTGAGTATCTACTTAAAATGGAAATGCACAAGGTTTCTGTGCAATCTGCTTCAGTGTCTGGCTACCCTCACAATTAAAAAGTGGGGTTTTTTTTTCTTTTCAGATGGTATTTCTTTCTTTTTTGTTTCCATTGATTGCTCTCTCTGGGCAGTACTGAGAAGTCCGGCTCTCTCATCTTCATTCCTTCCTGTCAGGTGTTCATACATATTGGCAAGATCTTCTGGAGCCTTCTCTTCTCTAGCGTGAACAGTTCTAGCTTTCTTGGCCTGTCCTCACACAAAAGATCATAGAATCGTCTGGGTTAGAAAGGACCTTTAAAGGTCATCTAGTCCAACTCCTCTGCAATGATCAGGGACATCTACAACTAGAGCAGGTTGCTCAGAGCCCCATCCAATCTGACCTTCAATGTTTTCAGGGATCAGGCATCAGCCAGCTCTCTGGGCAATCTGTTCCAATGTTTCACCACCTTCATTGTAAAAAACATCTTCATTATATCTAGTCTGGACCTACTCTCCTTTAGTTTAAAACTGGGGCCTTTCATTTAAAACTGGGCCCTGCAACAGGCCCTACTAAAAAGTCCGTCCCACCTTTCTTATCAACCCTCTTTGAATACCCTGTAACATGTCCCTGGAGCCTTCTCTTCTGCAGGCTGAACAACCCCAACTTCCTCAGCTTGTCTTCACAGGAGAGCTGTTCCATCCCCCTTCATCTTTGCGGCCCTCCTCTGGACTCACTCCTACAGGTCTATGTCTTTCCTGGGCTGAGGACTTAAGAGTTGAACACAGTGCTTCAGGTGAGGCCTTATGAGTACCAGTACTCCCAAGCCCTCCTCTGCAGGGCTGCTCTCAATCCCTTCATCCCCCAGCCTGTACTGGTGCCAGGGGTCACCCCAAGCATCGTGCAGGACCTTGCACCTGGCCCTGTTGAACCTCATGGAGTTCACATGGATCCACTTCTCAAGATTGTCCAGGTTCCTCTGGATGGCATCCTATCCCTCAGGCACCAACCGTACCACTTAGCTTCGTGTCATCTGCAGACTTGCTGAGGGTGCACTCTATTCCACTGTCCATGTCATTGAAAAAGGTATTAAACAGTACTGGTCCCAGTACAGAGCCCTGAGTCTCTAGTGATCTCCATCTGGACATCAAGCCATTGATCACCACCTTCCGGATGTGACAATTCAACCAATTTCTCATCCACCAAACAGACCACCCATCAAACCCAGATCTCTCCAATTTAAAGGGAAGGATGCTGTTAGGAACCCTGTTAAAGGCCTTAGAGAGCCAAATGCACCAGTCTTCTAATTCTCTTCATAGTTCTGCACTGAATGCAGTCCAGTGTGTCTGTATCTTTCTTGTACTGAGGACCCAGGACTGGACATAGTTTCCTGGGGGTGGCCTTACCAGTTCTGAGGAGAGGATCACCTCCCTTGACTTGCTGGCAACACTCTTCCTTATGCAGTCCAGGATATTATTCACCTTTGCTACACGAGTGTGTCACTGGCTCATGGTTTGCTTATTTTCCACCAGGATTTCAATGTCTTTCTCTGCAGAGCTGCTTTCCAGCCAGTTGGTCCACAGCATGTACTTGCGTCCAAGGTTATTCCTCCATAGATGTAAAACTTCGTGTTTTCCCTTGTGGAATTTCACGAGATTTCTCTCTGCCCAGTTCTCCACCCTGCTCAAGTCTCTCTGAAGAGCAACACAACTATCTGGTGTATCAGTCACTCAGTACCATCTCTGAACTTGATGAGGGTGCATTCTGTTCCTTTTTCCAGACCATTAATGAAGATATTGAACAGTACTGGACCCACTAGTAACGGACTAACCACAATACATACCAGAGCTGCTACATTGCCAAAATCAAGATAAGCCAGCAAGACTAATTTGTGCTGTCAGGATGTCAGGACTTCTACGTAAAGATTATTAGTTTATTAATTTCTCTTGTGAGTACACAAAACTAACACATGCAGGAACTCACTGCCTGGTTGTCAAGGTGGCTATCTTGCCCTTTCTGCAAATCAGGATAACCAAGCCTATGATAGCCATTAGTTCCTCTCACAAGATGTCTTCCTGCAGACTCAGATCTTGCCAGTGCCAACATCAATCAATATTCAAAAAGAGTAATTCACTGCAGTGATGATTTCCAATCTTTTTAGTCCAGGCTCCTAAAATATCCTCTCTGGAGGTATCCTCAATGCACCCAATCTGCCTGTTCTACAGAGGCTGGTAATTGTTTTTGTCTTTGCTCTAAGGC
Organism: Psittacus erithacus; assembly: GCA_009867235.2. Taxonomy (NCBI): domain Eukaryota; kingdom Metazoa; phylum Chordata; class Aves; order Psittaciformes; family Psittacidae; genus Psittacus; species Psittacus erithacus. Next base: position 12,896 of record WYDI02035299.1, read on the forward strand.
ATTTTGATATTGTTCTATTTAACTAATTCTGTACAATGAATATTTGATTTAATAAACTTGGTATTATAGTTGCATACTGGTAGTGTAATTTTCAAAAAAGGAATAGCCTAGAGGATTTCATTTTTTTCCTTTGTTCCAGGACAAGGGATACTTGACCACGTAATCAATCATATTTCCTACAAGACAGGGACAATTGGCCATAGCGGTCTTAAATTTCTTTTTAGTGCATTTTAGTAAGTACTGTTTTTCCCACAACCTTAATCAGCCTGCCTGAGAAAAGGAAAGTAAAATAGATATATATATAATTCTAACTTTTTATTTTTAGATACAAAACTATGGGACTAGCCAGAACAGTCACAATGCTTTGATTTCAGCAGAAAATTACACTGCATATTGCTGTAAATTGCTCCACGCTGGAATGTCAAGGAAGGCATAATGGAACTGATATGCTCTCTAAGTTAATGGGAGGCTTCCTAAGCAGCTGTAGATAGCAGCAAGCATTATATCTACCCAGCAAGATCCACTCGTTTCTCTAGCACCCATACAGCTCATATCACTAGTGGTCAGAAATTCTCAGAACTGGCCATGACACCACAGTAGGACTTGGTAATAGCAGTTACTTTCTGCTGCAAAAATAGCAATAAAGTAAATTTCAATGAGTTTCTCTGTCCAGCACAAATAAACCTGAAAGCAATGAACTGGTCAGGGTGAACTGAGACTAGAAATCAAAAAGCAGAGAGCATTGCGTCTCAGAGGAGCAACAGGAGGTAACAATGCAGAGGTTGCAAAGCAGATACAAGTAACATCACAGAGCTGAAAAATGGGGGAAAAGATAGATCCAAAGCTATTCCCTCACTTTCACCTCATCAGCAGTGAAACCTGCCCCTTACGAGCAGCTTTAGTGTTGCCAAAGAGGTGTATCAAATAGACTGGTACTACCTATTTTTTGCCACAAGTCATTCTCCCTAAAAGGACAGTTACAGATAATCTGTACCTCCTCAAAGACTTTCCTAATATCTCTCCCATAACTTTCATTGATGAAAAATATGTTTGAAGTGACTAAAGTCTTCATTACTTTAGCTTCCTTATAGGTTGTGGGTCATGGTGATGTCTTTCCTACTTCCCTGTTACTGCTATGCTTCTACCCTTGTGCCCTGCAAGCTTAATAACTGCAGTTCCTACCCAAAAAGCAGGAAATAAAAATTAGCTCTCAAGTTGTTTTCACCTAGTGCACTCGCTGTCAGTTTCTACAGCTGTGTGTTTGCTTTTTAACATGAAAGAACCAGGATTTTTTCAGTAAAATATGGTCTATATTAATTCAGTAAATTATGGCCTATATAAACTGATTAAATTAAATGATATTTTATATACATTCAGTTGTAAAAATACACTAACCTTTTCTTCCGAATCTTTCTGAAATCCATTCAATTCAATATCTAAATTTAGGAGAGTAAAATATTTCAGTTGTATTTTCCGCACCTGAAAGTTATCATCTCTAATAAAACAGCCTCATTTCCTGACTGAGCCTGAAGTTTCAAACTTTAAAAATTAATACAGTCATGTTCCCTAACTGAAATTGACAGCAAGGTTTCTAGTTAGGCTCTGTTAGCCACCAGAATATATTCCAGGGCTATTTTGTCACATGTCTTCACTGTGGCTTAGAGGCCCATGTTTCCAGAGACAATCAGTAGATGAAATTGCTGTCCATTCCCTAGGATGAGACCTATTCCCTGCTCTCTGTAATCACAATGCAATTAGACAATACAACTAAAACAACCCAACAATTTACTGACTCTGAAAAGGGCTGATCCCAATCCCTATGCTTCAATCACCATGTTTTGACATACATTTAACTCCTTGTGAATTTCCCAATCAGAAATGAAGTGAATGATTTTCTAATGGGTTTGCAAAAATTAGCTCAAACAGGGAGACAGCAAAACAGATAGGGCAATCTTGCACTGCTGGGAGCATAGAGGAATGAACAGAAGTAGAACTGAAGTAGCAGCAGGTGACAGACAGATCTGGGGAATCACCAGTAGCACTTTTGTGCCTCCTTTCTTACAGATGCCTTTGATTTTGGATATGTTGGTAAGAAGCATGTAAGAACCTTAATGACTGTTTACCTTACATATCCATAGAGCACTTGAGTACCATGTGGCTTGTAACTTTTGTCGGAAAAGCAACAAAATAGTTTTAAGCCGAAAATATATCACTGGCTTGGGAAAAACATTTATTTCTTCAAACAATACCAACAGAATACTTACAAGTGCGTAACCTGTAGTCCAGGACAAGTGTGAAAACTAAACAACTGCCGTAAAGGCCACATACAGTCAGATCCCAAATAAATCTACAGGGATATTCATCTTCAGCTTCTCAAATTATTTTGCCACAGCTAGAGCAACTTTCAGTTTTATGCAAAATACAACATACCTACAGAATTATTTTGGTGTCCCTCTACTGCAGCATTCAGGGAAAAAACAGACTTAGAAATATTTTCAGTAAGTGATGGACACTTTATCCAACCCCTGGAATTAAATAATATAATAAGAAGTTTTTATTCAGAAATAATTGTAATCTGTTCAGTTTAGGACAATTTTTACAATACTTTTGAGTTTATTTATGCAGTTTTGTACTTACAATTACTTGTGGAAACTACTCCAATTATTTTAAAGGCATACTTCTCTTTACAAGCACGTGTAGCAACTAAGACTTTCAGATTTCCTAAGAGGACCTAACTGTGTTTGTGTATCAGTGAAAAAATGGTCATTCCTATTTTTATTACTTCTTTCTGTATTTCCATTATAAATTTATCTGCTGCTGAAATCATTCCATAGCTTCTAAGAGAGAAAGTTCTAATTTATTTGTTACAAATTTTTTGTGTATTTGTCTAACGTCTAATCCCTGAGTAGTTCACAGTCATTCCTGTTGCTTACACCCTCATACCATTGAAGGTAACATCAATGAAAACAAGTACAGTTTGACCCATACTGGAAACAGAATTGTCACTGACATAAATATAGATGCTTCACTAAGCAAACAAGGAAACTACTTCACAACAGAGTATTTATAATAAAGTAACATATAAAGCGAATTAGAATTTAATTGTTTAATTACAGTCCTCCTGACTGGACTTCCTGTGCAACCTATTATACTCACTGCAGGAGAGACTGAGACTGGTCAGATGTGTATGCCTCTTGAAGTATCTGAATGAAAAAAAAATTAGCAAGTTAGTAAACAAAGCACTTTTTATGTTCTCAGCTTTATTACGTGCTTATGCTTCTGTAATTGAGTTAGAAAATGGAAACTTTTGATCCAATCTTTATATACATACTAATAAGATAAAAATCCATTCCACTTACATCTTTTTTTTTTTCTTTGTGCTATTTGAGAAGTGTTGAAAAACAGATCAAGACTGTGAAAGACAGCACTCACCCAGAAGGAAAACACCTATGCAAGTACGATATGAATGCTTTAAATGTTAGGTGTTTTATAAATCAAAAGACAAAAAAACAAGGTATTTTTATTTCAACTCTCAGTTTCAATCCTCTTTTTGTAACAATTGTCTGTTTTCATTAAGACAGGGTGCTACTCCAGAGACCGCGCAGTTCAGTATACAACTCTCAATATCCGTAGAAAAAGCAGAATTAAAGAACTTAGCTGACAATTTATTGTCCCATCAGCAAGCTGTAAGTGACAGAGCTGCCACATGCAGGGGCATGAAAAGTCATGTGAGTAAAGTGGGAGCTAACACCACAGCAAGAACCGAATTCGAATTCTTTAGTAAAAGGAACTTGGATCTGCCTTTTTGTTCCTGTACATAAGCGGAAGATCTCCCCTAGCATGGGGCAAGAAGCCTTTATGTAAAGTCTAAGGCAACCTAGGAACGATTAAGACAAGCAAGTGAACTGCAGAACACTTCTCTTCCAGATGAGACAAAGACTGGGTATTACTAGTGGACTATCAGCTTAACAGCTGCAATTTTAAACACACCAGTGACATACAGTGGAGAACACTTGCAGCACTAGGAAAACTCTGGGAAAGAACCTCTTAGTGTGGACACAAAGTGATAACTTATTTGGCTTGCACAAGATATTAGAAACACAGCAAGAACAACTATCTTAGCAATGACATGAAGAGCAGCAGGAGGAGTCAGCCCTGTAAGAAGGACTGCTAAAAGGCTCACTGGTATAGAACAGATTCTGTAGAAACAGCCTGTGCAACAATTACAGACTGATCTAGTTCAAAAATACTGCAGTGGTATAGTTGGCAGAAAGTTACCGACTTTGCTAAATACACCCTTTGTACAAATCAGCCCTGGTATTTACACAGAACATTATTCAGAGACCAAGCAAGGTCAGCAGGTTAGCGGAACAATTACTAAATCTCTTTGACTAGCTAACATTGCCCAGACAGACACTTAAAGCTCAATGGTGTATCTCAGAAGAAGGAGAAGCTATTTTGTCTGCTAAAAGATTAGGTTCTAAGCAAAAATCAGTGCATTGCTGATAGGTTGGGAGGCCTTCTCATGTCATAAAAGTTACACAAATAGTACTTGTGGCCATGAACTGCAAGTATTTGGAATAGCCTTTTGTCCTGCTCTCTTGCTTTTAGCAAGAAAATTCGTGCAAAACTCAAACTATTTTTCTCATTTGAACACTTACTAATACAGCCAACCATCTGAGAGGACTCTAGATGTGTTCCAAGAAAGACCTTTATGATCACTGAGTTCAACCATAAACATAACACAGCAAAGTCCACCACGGAACCATGTTCCTAAGTGCCACATCTACATGTCTTTTAAATACCTTCAGGGATGGTCACTCAACCACTTCCCTGGGCATCCTGTTCCAGAGCTTGACAACCCTTTTAGTGAAGAAATTCTTCCTAATATCCAGTCTAAACCTCCTTTGGCACAACTTGAGGCTATTTCCTCTTATCCTATCGCTTGTTACTTGTGGGAAGAGACTGACCCCTATGTCACCACAACCTCCTTTCAGGTAGTTGTAGAGTGGGTGAGGTTCCCCCTGAGCTTCCTTTTTTCCAGGCTAAACCACCCCAGTTCCCCTAGCCATTCCTCATCAGACTTGCACTCAGCATTCACCAGCTTCACTGCCCTTTTCTGGACCCAGTCCAGCACTCAATGTCTCTCTTGTAGTGAGGGGCCCAGAACTGAACACAGGATTTCAGGTGCGGCCACAATCACTTCCCTGGCCCTGCTGGCCACACTGTTTCTGATACAGGCTAGGATGTCATTGGCCTTCTTGGCTGCCTGGGTACAAGCTGGCTCATGTTCAGCCAGTTGTCAACCAGCACTTCCAGGTCTTTTTCTATGAAGATCCACACTGGTGCAATCTATGCATGCAAGTATCAAGGATGAAAGGCTAATATGGTTCCTTACAACATTCAGTGAAGATTTAAATTTTATATTGTCCCCATGCTGTGCATAATCAAGCTGCCAGTGGCATGCTATATAGTTCTCCCAGGGGAAAAAAAAAAAAACACCACACACACACACACAAAAAAAACCAAAACCAAAACAAATAAAATTGTGTTTCCCAAACTATTAGGTGAAAAGTACTAGGTTTCTTTGCTTTTATGACTTTTCCTTTGTTCCTTTGTCAGACCGGGGATTTATTCTTAGACTTGGAAGAATACCTTTCTGGGATTGCAAGCTGGCTACTCCAGTGAAACACATAAAGCCAAACACTTAGGTTGGGCAGCAGATAGTCATCCTGCTCCCAGAGGAGAAACAGCATAAACAGGCACTTCCCTCACTCCCTCTGTCCTTAGAAAACCATGATAAGCTTCAGTCAAGACAATCCTAGGACACGCAGCCAGCAAAACAGACTTAAAGAAAAAAAGTCTTTGAAATAATAGCTTCTTTTTGATTTATTCACTATTTCCCACGCTGTCAGTTAAGAGAAATATATTTGCAATTCTATAATGCTCTGTAAAAACATTCACTTCAGTAGAAGGAGTGCCTTTTTTCAGCATAGTTTCCACCCTCTAGAAAGCAGCTCAGCTCCTCTAAAAACTCTTCTGGTACTGGGAAAAGGATACATAGTGGTCTTTGGAATGGTGAATCCACAACACTAAAGGCAGTCTTAACAGTTACAGGTTTTAAAATAATCTCAGTTACAGAGTAGAAACCTGTTTGCTTCTAATTGTTTCATGAGTGTGTCCTACATAGGGGGAAAACTGGCCGCTCAACTGAACAAGAGTTTACAGACTAGGTACCAAATGTGGCAAACATATTGAAAGACAGGCTAATTAGCAGAATAGGGAATGCAAAATTATCCATAGAGTAGAATAATTAGCCCATCATTATGCAAGCAGACATTCCATTCTGCATTTCAGATTATTATCTTTTTTAAAGAAACAATTGTCCAATCAATGGATCACAGCTAATCTCATGAGTAACTGAAGGGTGTATTCTCACACTGTTAACCCAGATAGTTGTCCTTCAGCTTCTAAAGGGAACATATTAAAAACTCTGTCCTCCACAGCTTCTTTATCTTTGTCATGGTCCTGTTCCTCACACACACCCTCATGACATACCAGGGAAGTGGCTTTGATATATTCCTGGAGAGAATGTGCTACACATGTGACAACTGTCATGACATAAAATTCATTTCAGCTGCAAACCCCCAGGTTCTTTTGCACATAAAGAATGTGAGCCCCGGTGAGTTTATTAACAATTATTAGTTAGGTATGAGCAGCAGAATACACATAATTTCTATGCTTACTGGATTTATCTGTTGTTGCTTCTGACTATATGTGTGATCACAAAATTTCAGTATAAAACAGATTTCTGGAGAAGCAATGCCTAGGAAAACAAAAAACAAGCAAACAAGAAAATTACAGTAAATGTAGGAATGAGACTGTTACATATCTGGTGAAGGGATTATAAGTAAAGGAAGTTTTGATTGCCTTAATTTCTATATAACATTCCATAACTCCACAAATTTCTACATAACCCAGTAACTGAGGTATAGGCAACAAAGCTTCCGATATGCAATGGACTTAAGTGGTTAAACAGTCTATCTAACCAGATTTTAAAACTACAATATCGGAGAGGTCAGAAATTAATAAAACCAGCTGGGAGGAAATTTATTTCAGTTAGTGTTCTGGCACCCTCTCTGAGCGTGTATTGGAGATTATCTCTCTCCTTAATTTTTTTTTTTTAAACTAAAATCTGTAATTTTGGTGAGCTGCCTGATCCACTTGACTAAGAAATATTTGCAGTCCTATATGGAATACTTTAATGACCGTGCAAAGGAAGAACTTCTCTATAGAAATGAAAAAAAAAGAAAAAAAAGAAAAAAAAAAAAGAAAATCCCTAGGTTTCCAAACTAAAATGTTGTTAGTGACATTAATAAAATATACAGAAAATTAATCTTTGTTATGTGTCTCATCACCCAATTGCTACGATAGGAGTATGCACAAATACATGAGCAATGAATATTAATTCCAACTTACTGAATGTAAATTGCCGCAGGCAGAATGCTAAAAATATAATCTATTACATTTACAGAGACCAAAAAACCCCACCCAGCCCTCAGATAAATCCCCAGTCCAAAAACTGAGCAATGAGTCAAATAAACATGCCTTAAACCATGCATGTTGAATGTTGCAAGGTTTTAATTCCAGTGAATAACCACAGACAAATTCAAAATGGGATGATGCGTCTTTCCTCAGACAAAACTACTGAGCAACTATGAAAGGGTCAGCATCAGGAAATCATAGAGAGGTGAAAAGTTCCTGGGGATTTCAATGGGCTGTATGTAAGACTTATATTAACTCAGAGCAGGCTGATTAAAAAATGACAATAGCCTGCCCAGGTCTTCAAACTGACAAAAAGACAACCCAGAAAAAAGAAATCTGGAGGAACACTAAGAACACCTTGTGCCACTTACAGAATGGGTAGTCTCTGTATTGCTGCAATAAAATGTACAGGACACAAGTCAAATGGATTACATAAAAATGCTAAGGAGGTACCCGTAAAACTATTATGTAACTACAACATGATTGCTTATGCAACCTGTTCCAAGGGAATTACTAAGGAGAATTTTAAAACTTTAAATGAGTGTGCACACATTCATGTTAAAATTGATAATATATTTAAAATAATGCACTTAAATATTCCTACCCAAATTTGTTTGTGTTAAAGAGAATGGATATATTAACAATATTAAAGCTTTTTTTAAAAAACACTATGTGCAACTATAATAAGGACAACTGTTATATGTATAGATTCCATTTATAAGCCTTTTATGTGTTTAATTTCATTTATTTTATTCTGCTCAAACACAATAGACATACCCAAATAAAAAGGATATCCCTACACATAGTTCAAGCACTTCCCAAGCCAGATATTCTCAGTTACTAGTACCTAGGAAAAATGGAGAAATTAAGAACAAGCCTATTTTTCATATATAAAAATGTGCTGAACATTCTTCTAGAATGAGAGCTAAATCCATGGATATAATTAGGGAGCACACACAGATCATAAAAATGAACTTCATGCAATGCTTACGTTGAAGTAACATGGACTTGAGCAACACCCACAGCAGCAATTCACAGGAAAAACAACACAGGCTGAAAGAAGAACTTGTCTTACCTTTATGAATTCTTGTTTCTGCTCTTAAATCCACATTCTCACTAAGAAAAGGCAACCTTTGCAAAATAAAATAAAAGGCCATTAAACAGTTGCATGCTCTGTTTTCCACTCCTATAAACTCCAAGGAGAGTTGAGGCAGCCAAGAGCACCATCTTGGCCTCACCTTGGGACACTGCTAACCGCATGCTGGCTGAGTGCATCTCTCAAGCTAACACCCGCAGTAAAGAACCCCCAAACTGTGAAGATACACCTGACACTTTGCACAGAAAACCTGCGGTAGGGAGGCACATCACTGATTTACAGATTTCCAAGCAAAACTGGGTCACGAGGACAATACAAAGAAGTGAAGCCGCTTGGTAACTTCAACTCTGCCATGTCTTAGGACGATATAAGAGATAATGTCATGAAAATGGTATCAAAGTCGTGGAGAAGTTAACATCAGTAGCAAACGTATTCAATAACGTGTTTTTTATTTTCTGAGTTGGGTTCTGATACGTTTCATGTCCACTGACTAAAATGTTATCTGGGAGGTCTGAGTTTACAAACTCGGAGGTCCACAAGGTGGGCTGTGGGAAATGCACAGGGCCATTTTCAGAGCTGAAAACTACGGTGACTAGGAGCATAAAAACCAGGAGAAAAACAAACCAAAACTAAACAAAGCCAAACCCAAACTAAATATATGAAATAATTGAGAAAAGCCTCCTGTCAGGCTCAGGAGGGATGGTTCGCGCGTCTGGCTGTTCTTTGCCCGGGGGAAACCCGAAGTCAGCAGCCCGGCTCTCGTCATGGCGGCGCGGGAGCGACCCCTCAGCCCGCCGCTACACCTGCCGTCCCGCGCCCACAGGTACTCGCGGCGCAGAGCAACATCGCGTTACCTCCTCCTCCAGAGGAACTCCTCTTCCTCCACTTCGCTTTCCGGCACGGAAGCCTCCACGACGGTTTCGTCGCTGCTGCTGCCTTCGCCGCCGCCGCTCATGCCCGCTCCGCTTCCCGCTGCTCTACCCTGCTGCCGTCTCTGCCCCCTGAGTGCCGTGCGGCTCCCCTCAGCGCAAGCGGCTGCCTCCCTCTTGTGCAGCCTTGAGCCCCGCGTTGCAGCGGGCCAGCCGGGCGCGGGTCGCGAGAGGCGGAGCGGGAGGGTAGAGCCTGGCCGCAACCTGCGCTGCCTACTGCGCGGGCAGGAGCGGAGGGGCTGGCGGCGCATCTCCCTGCTGAGAGATGGATCTGGGTCTTCTTCAGCACGGCCAGCCTTGGCGTGTTTGGGGCGGCCCTTTTGCGGTGTTTGCACCTCCTTACTAGCGTTGGGCTCCTGATCCAGGGCCTGTTGTACACATCTTTCAGCAAAGCCACAAAGTGCGCGACATTCTCATACATGTGTCATCGAAAATTGCTCTCTTTTCCTAATTTTTATACTTCCAAGGCCACATATTAAGCAGCTAACTTTATCTGCTGTCCTGGGCAGCATGAGTGGGCAGTGGTTGGGCTCGAAGGTCTTACAGGTCTTTTCCAACATAGCTGATGCTGTGATTTGATGTTTTAAAGAGTAGGAACATATTTGAGAACCAAATTACTTCTTGCCAGTACTGTCACAGTATTCGCAGTAGCGTTCTTGTACATAACCCAGCAATCACTTGTTAACCACAGCAAGGGTTATCCTCAAGCAGACAGATTCAGCGCCAGCTCTGCTTTCTGCAGCTGTGCCCAGGGTCCATGTGGAGCCCAGCTGTGGAGAGTCCACTGCAAGAGCTGCAGGTGTAAAAGCTTGGTGGTAGAAAATGTGGTTTCATAGTGCAAATTTCAAATCATCATAGTGACTCCTGCTCCTGGTGAACTTGATGATAAAATTGGCCTTTTGGTACTTGCCAAATCGTATTCATCACCTACTGCTGTGGGAAAAGTGAGGGAAACAGAACAAGATGCTGATGGATATTTAAACTTTGTATCAGTTGCTTGTAATTATTGCAGCTGTGTACAAATTGCTGTTTTGCTTGGCGTTACTTATATCCACATGCCATTATAGCAATTGCTGTGTATATTATCAAATGGCTCCAGAAATCTCACTGGTTATACTTCACTCTTTTCAGGTAATACAGGTGAGGTACTCAAGAAAACATGAGTGTTAAGATCTAAGCTGGTGGGGACAATGGACACTGTAAGAAGTTAGTAGGATTTGTAAGCGTCACATTGAAGATGAGCATGAAAAGTGTATTTATGCATTAAAAGACTGAGCTGGCACGAGTGGTGCTGTCACTGACAGCAGCACTTTGGATGGAGTTCCCAGGAAACTTTTCCAGTGGCGTGTGGGATTTTTCGAGGTTCCCATTAATGCTGGAGCTAACAGCTCGTGTAAGAAGTGGGTTTGTAGACTGCGGCGTAGATCACCCACAGCAAAATCATTGTGGATTGTATTTTGGGTTGCATTTGAACACACTAGCCTGCAAGCTCAGACCCAGCAGCACAAAGAGGACGGGCAGAATGGGAGCAACGTATTGCTGTAACCGAGGACGCGTTACACCTGCCTGGGAGCCCTAAGAGAGTAAGGGGGGACCTTCTGTGCTTCGCGAGCTAAACCCGGTATTGCCCCTCGGGCAGCCAGCGACCAGTGGGCATAGATGGAGTCTTCCTCTGAATGCCGGGCACCCCCGCTCCTCACAAGCAGGCCGTCACCGCGACCCAGAGCGCCAAGCTCCCACGGGCGGCACCGGCGGAAGGATGGGTTGGGCCAACCCCGTCGGTCGATCGCCATATGTAAACGAGTAGCCTCCTGCCGCCCAATCAGGGCGCATGGAGCGGGCAGCGCGGCGGCCCATTGGCGGGCAGCCCGTGGCGAGATGGCGTGTTCCCCACTCCTGATCGAGTCTCGAGCTGTGCCGCGTTCGCCTGGCCGTTGCCCCGGCGACGCAGCGAGTGACGCGCACCGGGTGGGCGTATCAGGCGCACACCATTGGCTGCGCGATCGGGCGATGGCGGCTGCTGGTGTGCCGCGCCCCGGGTGTCCTTGCTTGGGGAGGAGCGGCGGGCTCAGTCCGCGGCGCGGCGGAAGCCACGACAGTGTTGCTGGGTGCAGCGGTGCGGTGCTGGCGCCGGGGCGGTAAGCAGCGAGCAGCGGCAGGGGTGGCAGGAGGGCCGCGTTTCGGTCAGGCGCGGTGCGGGGCACTGGCACGGGTCCTCACGGTTTGGGGACGGGCCGCGGCTCAGGGCGGCCCCTTGGAGATCGGCCGTCGGGATAACGGCGGCGCAGGGCAGGCCGCTGCGGCCATCCGGCGTCACAGCGCCGGGTGGCGGGCGAGGTAGGCTAGAGCCGCTGTCGCGGTGCCTCCTTGACGCTGGAGGGTGCGGCCCCACGACGTGGGCCTCGGACGGCAGCCATCGGCACCGGCTGTCGCAGAGCTGCTGTTCAGCGGAGCCTCCGCGGCTGCAGGGAGTAACCCGTCCTTTTCCGTGCAGACCGAGCCTCGGTCATAGTGAAAAGCTGTGCTCCGGCATGGGGCTGTTGGGGGGCGTGAGGGAGGGTAGTTCCCCTTACTGAAAAAAAGCCGCTGCGTCTGCGTGGTGTCGTGTGCTGTGCAGGTGAGCGCTGTGCAGGCTTTTGCTTAGCTGTTTTTGCCACTCGCTACCTTTATAACGCCGTAGCTATTGCTGAATCAGCCAGTGAGCGGTGGGAGATTTGTGCTGGTCTAACAGATGATGGTGCAGATGATTGCTCTGAGGTTAGTGAGAACTCTTGTGTCAGACCGAAGGTGTTTCATTCAGTTACGTGGCAGATAAATTATGTAATTATTCATGTAAACATACAACTAGTCTAGTTTGGTTTTTAGGTTCTGGCTAGGTTTTTGTACCTTTTGAAGAAGCTGCAGTTGTTTTTTGCTTCTGTTTTGTTTTGATTCCCAGAATGGATTGCTTTGCATTATAGTCTCCTGGAAAACAAAAGCAAATAGGAAATTATAGAATCATAGCGTTATTTGCATTGGAAAGGACTTTAAAGATACCTAGTTACATCCCCCTCCCCCGTGTAAATAGGGATTTATGGAGCATACTTTTTTAACCACCATTTGAAATTCAACAAAATTATATTAAAGTTACTATTAATTGATATTTAACATTGTCACACTAATGTCAAGCTATGAGTCAGTGTAGCTATAGAAATATTTTAAACAGAATTAGAAATATAAGCTGATCATTTTACAGCACTCAGTAATGCAGGATCAATGTATGAAATCTCGATCAGCATTTTCTAGAATGGTAACTGCATAGCAAAAAGACCCATGCACTTCAGACAGGTTAAATAAACATGAAGGCTTTAAAGAATCTTTCTAGGTTGAGAGTTCCTGACACTTACTAACCCCCAAGATCAGCAGTGAGGCATCCCATATTTTGTAGCAGCAGCTAATGATAAAAGGTTGTCTAGTGATAGGTATTATGAATAATTATTTTCACAATCAAATTAATGCATCTTTTCCTAAGTGATTTATGCAAAGCCATTTCACACTTACTAGTTTTGCTTAGAAATGTGGAAAATAATAGCTGAAGAAAGACTTTAAAATCTTTGTAGCTCTACTAAGAACTTGTTCATTGACAAGGTAGTAATTCCAACTGCTAGAATTTAGGATTTGTAGCTTTAGGACTGGTAGGACATTATGTTATATAGTCATGTAGTAAGTACTAATTCTGTTTGTCCTGAAACAATGTGCTACTCAAAACTGTATTTTCATAGGCCATTGCTATGCCTTTTATATTCTTGGCATTGCTTCAAAATCTGTGGTACTAAGATATATTCCTCTGGCTGTGTCTTATTTTAGTTTTCCTAATTGAAAGGTACCTTGGGTTCTGCTGAAGAAAATCAACAATGCCACTTTGGAATAGCTTTGCAAGAACACAAATTTACAAAAACGTACATAGATTATATTACACAGGGAAAAACAAATGATGATGTTGACTTTGAAAGGAGTGGTTATGCTGTGTTGTTTGTTTTTTAATAAAAGCTTTCTGTAAGGAAAAAGTCTATTCACAGTGAAAGCATTCCTCAGTGAATTTACCCATTTGGTGGTTCCGTGAGCTAAAAAATCCTGCTATGCCTTCACTGTGAAGGGTAGGGAAAAACAGACTGGTGCTGTTAGTGCTCCCATGGTTGAGATTGGCTTCAGTAGGAAACCAATATGATTCTGGTATCTTAAGAAACACTAAGCAGATAGATTTGCCCTCTCTGTTATTTTCTCTAGTGAATGACAGCTTCATTTTTGATGTCTAAGCAAAAAAAAAAAATGAAATATTACTAGAAGACTGTGTTCCCAGAAGCCTGATGGAGGGATTGTTGCTTTTAAGGCAACATGAAGAGGTTTTTTTAATCCACTTTGAAATGTCAGTGTGTAGAGCCCCCAGTCCTGTATGGAAATCTAGTTGGAAATCAGAGCTAGGTTTGTACATTTAAATAGTGAATTACAGATTGCCTCTGCTAGCCAGCCTACTATTAAGTGTCTTTTGAACTTCATGATACAGTTACATAATTACCTTTCATCAGAGTTTTTACAAGCTGTTGATCTTGTGTGATGAGAGAAGTCCCAGTACTAATGTATTTGAGAGAATTTTTTGGTATTTTGTTCCTGTGTTAAAAAACATAAGGAAGCATTCTTGATGAACTTATCTAAAGGTACATCACAGAGCAGATTGACCAGGAACTGAAGATTGTACCATCCATATTCTCAGTTATGTGAAAGAGGTGTGAGAATTTCTGTTGCGTGTTTGTTACCTGTTGAAAGGGGATGATGAAATTAAGCAGTAACCTGGGAATTAGTTATGGGTAAAAGAGCAGTATCACAGAATACTGTATGTGAGAAGGACTTGGGCTTGAGGTGAAGAAGGAGCCATTTTGAATGTGATTAACTTGAATCACTGCAGAGTATTGAGCAGAAAGTAGAGAAGGCAGTCAGAAGATAAAATTGCAATTCTGCTGCTGAAGTTGATCATTACCAACAATGGTTAGTTGGTAATTTTATGTAGTTAAAATGAAGTTAATATTTTTGATAGGAAGAGTGAATAGAAAAAAGTTACAGAATTTAGTGAGTGCTTATGTAGGTGGTAAAAACAAGAAGTTTGAGTCAAAACGAATCAAAATTATGTGACAGAAAGAGAGGTAAGTGTTGGAGACATATAAGCAAGACTTTGAAAAGACAAGGTAGATGTGTATTGAAAAAAAAAGATACTGAGAAGGCAGGAGCAGATCATTGTATATTTCAGATGTTTATGTATAAATATGTTTTACATGAAAGGTTGAAAGGTTGAGATTCTTACTCATCTGTTGATAAACTGGTTTTGCAGGTATTTTTTTGGGGGGGAGGGGAGTGTGTTTGGGTTTGGTTTGGGTCTTCTGAGGGATGACTTTCAGAAATTTTTAGATCTCTCTATTTTTTCCATGAATTCTATACTTGCTTATGTGAAATACTCTTTTGTTGCAGGTTTTCTAAGTATAGAAAGAGGCTCTTGAAAATGTTGTCCAGACTCTTTCGAATGCATGGGCTTTTTGTGGCCTCCCATCCATGGGAAGTCATTGTGGGGACAGTGACTCTCACCATCTGTATGATGTCCATGAAGATGTTCACTGGGAATGATAAGATCTGCGGCTGGAACTACGAGTGTCCCAAACTTGAAGAAGTAAAGATTTAAATTCATGTTATAGTACTTACTGTCAATCAGTAGATCCAGGGTTTTCAGTAGAACATCAGATTTTGATATATTAGGAGGGACATAGCTATGCAGAAATTTCTTTATTGCCTTCTTTTCCAATTATGGATATTAAAGCTGTATGCAAGCAGTGATGTGTTACAGGTGGTTTTCATTAAATCTAACTTCCAGTTGCACAGTATCTAGTGAACAAGGAGTTTATATTGTTTGCAATATTTTAATTTTTTAAGACTGACAAGCAGTGATACTAACAATGAAACTTCCTTTTTAGTGCAGATTCACAATGGATTTTTTTATTACTGAAACTTAGTAAGTTACTACTTTATGAGCTAACAAAATTGCTTTGTATTTCAAACAGGATGTTCTGAGCAGTGACATCATCATCCTGACAATCACGCGCTGTATAGCAATCCTTTATATATATTTCCAGTTCCAGAACCTAAGGCGGCTTGGATCAAAATATATTTTGGGTACTGTATGTGAATTATGTATTTGCTGTATGCATTTTAATTGGGTTTGAATATAAACTGGTAGCAAATATTCAAGTTCAAATACTTAACGTGCACAACAGGGTTATTTCAGTTACTTGCTTGATAGCAGAATAAATTTTTGGCACATATCAAAATGAAGTTTTTTAAAGGATTTTTGTGTACTTATATGAACAATGGAAATGTAATTCTTGAAATAGTTGTTGCGTGAAACACTTGAAAATACAGAGCTGTTCATAAGCCAGTTCTCAGTTTTCCTGATAATGAATGAGAAGATTCGTGGCTTTTATTTCTTAGAGTCTTACTTTGAATGCATTACAAATTTTAGATTTAAATGTCTGCATAAAAATAGCATCCACTTCAGTTTGTATCTTACCTGCTATTACTGCTGTCAGAGAGATGAAAATTGTCATTTGTTTGCTTCAGGACTGATCTAAAGATACAGATTTTCTATTTTCCTCCTTATATATAAACTAAAATTTTTCAATTCTCTCTCTCTTTTTTTTTTTTTTAAGGTATTGCTGGCCTCTTCACAATATTCTCAAGTTTTGTTTTTAGTACAGTGGTAATTCACTTCTTGGATAAAGAGCTGACAGGTCTGAAGTAAGTAATGAATTATTTTTCCTTACTTCTTATTTCTTTTTGTTCCTCTACAATAGACCTTGAATTTTAACATACGCCTCTCTTTTTTTCAGTGAAGCTTTACCCTTCTTCCTGCTTCTGATTGATCTGTCAAGAGCAAGTGCTTTAGCCAAGTTTGCGCTCAGTTCCAACTCACAGGTTAGGGGGAGTTAGTTGTTTTTTCTGGTTGTTTGGTTGTTTTTTTCTGGATTTGGGGTTGGTTTTTTATATTGCAATGGAGCTCTCAAATTTAATGTTCAAAGAGGTACATAATCCCACTGCAGGGGGGTGGAACTAGAGGATCTTTAAGGTTCCTTCTAAGCCAAACCATTCTATGATTCCACCAATGAAATAGCTGTAGCAGACCTCCTAGAGTTTGCCATGCTTGGCTTCTGGAGGAAATACCTTTGCCCCCAGTGGAAAGGCTTAGTGTCTTTTACATCTTCTTTCTGTCAGCTAAGTCTAGAGAGTTAAATAATAAAATAATAAAAGTTAGGGTATACAACCGTAGGCAGCAGTAGTTGCAAGAACTTTTGAAATGCCATGACACAAGCAGCTTTTATTTTATGTCTTAAAGTGTAGAAGTTCTGTAATTAAAGTCTGTGCCCATTAGTGTTTTAGGAGCTTAGAACAGTGATGAACCAAAGGTAGAGAAATTAATAAAAATTAAATCATTTTATGTAAATAAAGACTGTCAAACTTATGGGAAATAAAACAATTAAAGATTATATGCTCTCACAGTAGTTCATTTTCAATATATATTTTGTAAGGACTTAATCACCATACAACTACTGAATTTACTAATCAGGTACTAATTATGTTATGTGTACTCTCTTAATTTGATTTCTATCTTTAGATTAATGTACAGAAATTTTTCTTTTTAGGACGAAGTTAGAGAAAATATTTCACGTGGAATGGCAATTTTAGGCCCCACGTTTACACTGGATGCACTGGTGGAGTGTCTTGTGATTGGTGTTGGTACTATGTCAGGTGAGTGACACAGTTTTAAGGGCGATACAACCTTTCAGACTAAATCTTGAAAGGCCTTGGGATATTGACAGTTTCAAATGGTAATTGTTACCCACAAGGGTGGAGTGACTTAATCTATTTTTTTACCTTCCTGGTTAGCCTATCTTACTAGTTTTGTGCACTTATGAATAATATGCTGAAGAGAAGTTTGAAATACAGATAACTGCAAGAATGGACTTCTGTGCAGCTGCTCTTATGAAATTGAGACTTCCTGTCATTCCTGTCAACATCTTAAAAACAGCTGCTAACATTTTCTCTTGGGCATTCTTAAAAATGAGTTACACTTCCAGCACATGTGCACCTATTTCATATTTTTTCAAAAATGGAGCATTTCTAAAATTACACCAGGCAATTGCTCTAGTTAAACTAAATAACCAGTCTTTTAAGTGGTTGTTTGTTTTTTTTTTTTCCTTCTAATCTTCTGATCTTCATTAGTTCTGTGTGCAGTAGCAGTTGAATTTCCTTAAAAAGAGAACAGTTAAATGTAATAAATGAAGGATTTGCAAGTGTAAATGACTGATTTCTTTGCAAAATAAATCAAAGCGCCATAGTTATGACTAAAGAAGGTTTTTGTTTGCAATTTTGGTTTTTGTCTGTTGCTTGGGGATTTTTCTTGAGGGCAAAGTTGGTGTTTGAGCTGTCTCACACACCTTAGAGGTGTCTTTCAACGCGCTTGCTTTTCAAACTGTTTTGGACCTTTTCAGGGTATTGTGGATTAATAAGCTGTTTTTGTGTTTACATCTATGAAAAAAACCTTGTTTTGGCATAGCGTATAGTTGGATTTTGTTTGTTTGTTTTTTAATTATTTGTACTGTTAGCTCTTTCGTCTTACTAAGGAAGTTCTATAATGCATGTGCAACACGGCTAACTGACTTTTTCTGAATACCATACTTTTGAAGAGTAGGTGGGGTATAAGGTGTTTCTTGCTATCTTCAGAAGGGATTTTGATACATAATGACAGCTAACTGTTCTTTGCTTAGATTAGTGAGTTTCAAGCTTTCAATGTGAAGCTTTAAAATCTTTAACTGTAATTATTTGTATGTACTTACACTTTAAAAATTTTCTGTAAATACTATACAATAAATACATACTGTGCTTAGAATAAGCTAATGCACAATGGCTAGGGTTTAATGTGCTCGTTTTTCATTGATCTAGATAGCTCACCCTGTAATTTGTAGTGTCAGTTTAATGGTTTCTTTTGTACTTCTGCAACACTTCTTTGAGTATACAGAAAGCCTGTTGCATGTACAAATGTAAGAAATGTCTTTTTTTTTTTATGTAGGTGTACGACAGCTTGAAATTATGTGCTGCTTTGGCTGTATGTCTGTCCTTGCCAACTACTTTGTCTTCATGACCTTCTTTCCAGCTTGCGTGTCCTTGGTGTTAGAGGTAGGACCAGCATCAAGACAAGATCGAGCTTGATATTCAGACCTTGTGCTTCCTGTAGGCTTTACATTTCTCCATGGAATCACACACCAGCATGTTTATCTTTTCAAAGCAAACAGAGGGAATGCACAAAGAGTTGTGGTGGCCCAGCTGGTAACGGTAACTGTTAATGCCACTGTAAATGAGTCACACTCAGTGGTGAGTTTTGATATAAAGCAGAGTAAATTAATTATATCGTAAACTATTGGATGTGCAGGGTTTTTCGTAATTTACAGTCTAACGTAGGCTAAACAGTAGACTGTAGGCTAACTCCTTGTTTATAATTTGTTAATGGCCAAATAAAAACACAGTGTCAAAGCTTGCTTGCTGATTCTTCTAGTATGTACTAAATATGACCTATTTTAAATTTTGCTATTTTTGCAGCTTTCGAGAGAGAGTCGTGAAGGGCGTCCTATATGGCAGCTTAGCCATTTTGCTCGTGTTCTGGAAGAAGAAGAAAATAAACCAAATCCCGTAACACAGAGAGTCAAAATGATTATGGTTTGTGGTTCTTTTTCACCTGCGGTTTTACAGTCAGTAAGGTGTCCTAGTGCAATGAATCAAGCTTTTGGTTTCTGTAGATTTGTATTCTGCATCTCATTAGTCTAGTTTACCATGGTAATTTAATAACACCCCCTGTATGTACACCTAAAGTCTTCCTGCATATGCCATCTATGTGTACACATTTCATGTGTACTAATTCCCTCCTTCTTACACTGAGGGTGGCAGAGCACTGAAATAGGCTGTCTGGGGGGTTGTGGAGTCTCCCACTCTGGAGACTCAAAACCTACCTGGATGCGTTCCTGTGTAACCTGCTGTAGGTGGCCCTGTCTAGGCAGAAGGGTTGGACTAGGTGATCTCCAGAGGTTCCTTACAACCCTAATGATTCTGTGATTCTTACCCCTACCTTACCCTCAGCTTCCCTTGCTTATTGAGCAAGTGAAAGGATGTGGAGGGACAGGTTCAAAGCTGAGTGTTACTGTGACAGGCCAAAATGGTTATTGGATGAGAGTTGTGGAATATCAGCCTTTAGCTTTAGACTTTTGAGGAATGGAAAACACACAAAAACTCCCCCAACAAAACCAACTGAACAAAAACTAGAGAATGTTTAGTAGTGCGTCAGATACGTAGTGACTCTTGAAAAATTAATACTTGTTTTATGTTTTTACTACAGTCGCTGGGTTTGGTTCTTGTTCATGCCCACAGTCGTTGGATAGCGGAACCAGCTGCTCAAAACAGTACTGTAGAAAATTCAGTGGAATTGGATGAGAATGCACCGAAGAGGATTGAACCTAATGTTTCATTATGGCAGTTCTACCTTTCTCGGTATTACACTGTATTCTCCAGCTGCTAGGCTTTGTGAACTTGCTTTACAAGTGCTTTACACTTGTAAACTAATATCCATGATTTCTTGGAACCATAGGTAACATTTCATAAGAAATATTTCAATATTATGTTGTTTGTCCAATCTCCTGGAAGTAATCAAGGAATGATCAGGAGCCAGTTGTCCTGTATGCATCAGAATGCTACCTTTTCCCACTAGCACTGACACCTTTCAGAGTACACTGGAAAATAAATTTTGTGACTGCACTAGAGTAATTATTTATGTGGAGGTTTTTCACACAAGTGGAAAAAGCACAAAAGCTGTGTCACATTGGTTTTCCTTCAGCTCAGCTGAAGTTAGCAGTACTGGTGGTTCTAGCTTACTTCTGAAAGTTCAGAACTGTCTGGCCTCACAAGAGTTCATCTTGGATCATAAGTAGTCATTCTTGGTAGAGGATGATGATTGAAACTCTACCTTATCATTGGGAGAAAGACTGTTAGTGAATATTTTACAGTCCTTTCTGTTATTGAGATTGCTTTTTAGCTAAGATTGAGTAACTGTTTAATGACATCTTAAAATTCTGAGGTTGTTTAATGATGCATAGAATGATTTCTCTACCCTAACCTAGCATATTCGAATGTCCTGGTAGAAGATGCCTTTTGACTGGGATTTCTGTAACAGTATAAATTATGATGAAACTCCCGCCTTTTCTAAAGCAAAGGGATGTCAAAATGTTGTTTATAAACTACAAATTGTATGTACCATGTATTTACTTTTTGTTTGTCTTTGTACTTTTTATCTGTTTCAGAATGGCCAGTATGAATATTGAACAAGTAATCACTCTTGGATTAGCCCTTCTCCTCGCTGTCAAATACATCTTCTTTGAGCAAGCGGAGACTGAATCCACACTCTCACTGAAGAATCCCATAACATCTCCAGTGATGGTCCAGAAAAAGGTTCCAGAGAATTGTTGCAGGAAGCAACAATCTGGACTTCTGAAACACAATCAGAAATCTAACACATTAGAAGAAGCTTTAGTTCCCAAAGACGGAAATGGTAATTTTTAGCTTTTTAAAGTGTGCACCTATTTTTGAGTATTTGGAACAAATACTGAAATCTGTGTTTATGTGTTCTATTTGGAAGCAAAACTTAAGAATTTTGTGAACTAGAGTTCATTTTAATTGTCTTTTTGCAGCTGAAGTCATAAAACCTGTATTAGCAGAGTCATCAACCAAGGCTACATTTGTAGTTGGCAGTTGCAATCCTGTGGAAACATCTTCATGTCTTCATGGAAAAAAGGAAGAAATTCAGTTACCAAAAGAACCTCGTTCTATTGAGGAATGTGTTAGTATACTTAGAAATGCAGAGGTATGGAAAAATAAGGGTTGTGGGTTTTTAATAACTCGAGTGAGGTGTTACAACAATACAGAATGCTTTCATAAGCCACTTCTCCTCCAGTCAGTTGGGACAGGGTAGTTCAGGGAGTAGCTTCATCATTCATGACATACCAAGTCATTGAAGCTTCATCATTTACTTGTGCAACTGGGTATCTGAGTAAAAAGGTCTTGATCATATCCTGGCCTACTATAAAACCTGATACTGGCAATTGGTTCTTTTAGATGTACTCTGATAATGTCAGGGTAAACTTGTTACTTCTTTTCATTTGGAAATATCTAAAAGGATTTTAACCAAGACAAACTGTTCTTTCTTTCCCCCTTCATATTTCCAGAAAGGAGCAAAATTCCTTACTGATGCTGAGGTCATCAGCTTAGTTAATGCTAAGCATATTCCTGCATACAAACTGGAAACCCTGATGGAAACTCAGGAGCGAGGTGTGTCTATTCGCAGACAGATGTTATCTAAGAAACTCCCCGAACCTTCATCTTTGCAATATCTTCCATATAGGAATTATAATTATTCTTTGGTAAGTAAAAGGCAGACAAGCAGAATTCACTCTAAACCCATTTTCCAAATAGAGGAGATACATTTTTGGCTGCATCAAAGGAGCATGACCAGCAGGTCGAAGGAGGTGATCCTGCCCCTCTCTCTGCTCTCGTGAGACCTCACTTGGAGTATTGTGTGCAGTTCTGGTGTCTTCAACATAAAAAGGACACGGAACTGTTGGAAAAAGTCCAGAGGAGGGCCACGAAGGATGATCAGGGGGCTGGAGCACCTCCTGTATGAAGATAGGGTGAGGAAGTTGGGGCTGTTCAGCCTGGAGAAGAGAAGGCTGCATGGAGACCTCATAGCAGCCTTCCAGTATCTGAAGGGGGGCTATAAGGATGATGGAGAGGAACTCGTCATTAGGGACTGTAGTGATAGGACAAGGGGGAATGGGTTCAAACTTAAACAGGGGAAGTTTAGATTGGATATAAGGAGGAAGTTCTTTACTGTAAGGATGGTGAGACACTGGAATGGGTTGCCCAAGGAAGCTGTAAATGCTCCATCCCTGGTGGTGTTCCAGGCCAGGCTGGACAGAGCCTTGGGTGACATGGTTTAGTGGGAGGAGTCCCTGCCCATGGCAGGGGGGTTGGAACTTGATGATCTTAAGGTCCTTTCCAGCCCTAGCTGTTCTGTGATTCTGTGTACATAAATTAAAAAATGAGCTTGGTGAAAACTGATGTAGAAGATAAAAAAGGCGTACATAAGGCACTAACTTTTACTGTTCTTAATATTTTTAAAACGAGCTGGTGGGTGATTTTTCCTCGCTCAGAAGCTTTCTCAAAATATTTCTGACTGAAGTATGCAGCTGCCTTATCTCAGAAATGTAGAATTCCATTAATACTGAGCCTGAGCTCAGCTGAACAGTAATACTGCCTGGAGCTGAAGTTAAAATGGAAGTTTATTTAAAACTCATTTAACAGTATGAGAGTCTTTTTAATAGTGTTTAAGACTTAATAAAATTCAATACATACACCAAATACTAGACTTGAACAGTATTAGCTGTTGATAGCTGTATTATTTACTTTCTGAGGTGGGAATTGGTTGCTTTATGGATAGGGTTGTGGGTTTTTGCTAAGATACCACAGGCATTGCATGTAACATGCTGTGCCATACCACTGTAGTGAAACCTTAGTGATATCTTTGTATTCTTTTGTAAGGTTATGGGAGCTTGCTGTGAAAATGTGATTGGATATATGCCTATTCCTGTAGGCGTAGCAGGACCACTGTTTCTGGATAACAAAGAGTTTCAGGTGCCAATGGCAACAACAGAAGGTTGTCTTGTAGCAAGCACTAACAGAGGATGTAGAGCAATATGTGTAAGTATTGCTTGACTAGCTTGAAAACTTTATGTATTATGAAATATATTTGGGGTGATACAAGTCATGTTTCTGGCTTCCTGAAAACTAAAATTCACTGTCAGTAATCTTTGTTTCACTTCTGCTTTGATTTTTAGCTTGGTGGAGGAGCACGTAGCCGCATTCTGGCCGATGGGATGACTCGAGGACCTGTTGTAAGGCTGCCCAGTGCTTGCCAGGCTGCAGAAGTGAAAGTTTGGCTTGAAAGCCCCGAAGGCTTTAAAATAATGAAGGAAGCTTTTGACAGCACAAGTAGGTAAGTACAATAGCTGTTCCAGACTTTTTCCTGACATAAGACTTCTGTGGCTCCTAACTGGTTTTTTGGGGTTTTTTTGGGTTTTTGGTTGTGTTTTTTTCGTTTTTTTTTTTTTGCATACTGCAGTACAGGAAATTAGATCTTTATTTGGCTATCCCATGTAATGTGAGTCTGTGAGAACAAAAGTCACTCTGGGTATGGACCAAGGCTAGTAGTAAACATTTTCCAGTGATAAGTGGTAAACAACTGTACCTTGGCAACAATCATTTGCATCATGAAATACAGTATTTTATTTAAGCATATAAATATAAACATAAAAGCTTATTTGAATTTCTAGTAGTTACTATGCAAAAAGTAATTCAAAGTTTGGAATCTAGCCTTTCAGGTGACGTTACTAATGTCAAGAATTAATTTGTGAGACTCCAGAGAATACAGGATAAACTAATGCTAGAACTGAAATGCAAAAAAATGTAAATCAGTATTAAGAACAACTCTGTTTCAAGCACTACAGTTTTTTCTGAGATTTATGATTACATGCTCATAGATATTTTCTTATCAGATTTGCTTCTGACGAATGTTACAAGTGTCAGCCAAGTTCATATGTGTATTTTGGCCAGAATCAACTCATGCTGCTGATAAATGCAGTATCTCCCAGTTTTTGTGTCACCTGTGGAGCTTGTACTGTAGTTGAAGATAGCATGCATTTTGCCTTGCTGTAAAACTGACATAAGAATTTCCTAAGGCCTCACTTTTAGTTTATGCCTGGTAGATGTTTTAAGGAATGGAAATGAATTAAATTTATACCAGCACTTGAGGATATTTTATTTCATGAAGTTCAGGGATAGAAAACATAAAAAGGAAGCAAACACTTTTGCAGTGAATATTTTTAAAATATTTACTTGAGAGGACTATGTGCATGGTAGCTGAAGGCTTTTTCCTGTGCCTCCTATGAGGGAGGAGGAACACAGTATTGTTAGCAGTGCTGTCTGCAATGATTTACTGTCATTTTGCCACTTAAAACTAATTTAATCTTTTCCCTTGAGAACTGTAAGTAATACTTAAATTTTCTTGCAGGTTTGCCCGCCTACAAAAACTTCTCATCAGTTTGGCTGGTCGTAACCTTTATATCCGTTTTCAGTCTGGAACAGGGGATGCAATGGGAATGAATATGATTTCAAAAGTAAGGACCAGTCCCTTGACATCCCTTTAGTAAATGTGCCTTTTAAGAATAAATAAGTTGTAGCCTACCAATCTGTGACTACTTGGCATGTGAAGACAGAAGGATAAGACATAGCACTGTTTGCAGTGCTATAAAATAATAGAAGTGTTCAACCTTGTCAAGTATAAACAAGAATAGGATGAGAATGACAAAAAAGTAACTTCATATTTTATGGGTTTTTATTATTATTTAAAGAAAGTATTCTTCATAAATTAAGCTGGTTGCTCTGTTGCTTTGGGGCAAAGATTGTATCCCATGGTAATTAATCTGTTGCCAATCAGGGATGTGTTTATCACTTCCTTGTAAATAAAGGTTTAGGCATCTGGTGAATGGCAGTGGAGAGATGTCCTCTAGGGTTTTTTTTATTTGTTTTTATGCAAATGTGGAAGAACTTGAGACATGACTCATAAATTGTTGGGATGCTTTGTGCTGCTTGAGACTGATACTCTTTGCCTACTCTATATTAAATTTAAGTCTGTCAGAACTTAAATCATACACAGGTACCAAATATAACAGACTTTCTCTCTGATTTTCTAATGTAGAGAAGGTCGCTCCACTGCATGCAAACTGCATTTGTTTCATGCCCATAGTCTTTGTCTTAGTTCATGTTGTATCTTCAGCATGGTAAACGCATGACCATGTACTTAGAATGTATCCAGGGAGTCCATTTGCACAGGGAAAGACAGTTATTACCTATATAATTCCCAAAGTAGTTAGAAAAAAAGATAGTGATAACTGGATTTTTCTTCTCTGGGTCCAGGTTCCTTCCTGAAACTATGTTCGTTTCTTCAACTGTAATAACTGATGATTTGATTAGACTTAATCTAATCTTACTGTCCTTGAGTAGCTTGTTTTGCAGCTGTAATGATATTATTGCCTTTTATCTGTTTCTTTTCTAACAGGGTACTGAAAAAGCACTGGTAAGGTTGAATGAAGAGTTTCCTGATCTCCAAGTTATAGCTATTAGTGGTAACTATTGTACGGACAAAAAACCTGCTGCTATAAACTGGATAGAAGGAAGAGGGAAGTCTGTTGTCTGTGAAGCAGTCATTCCAGCCAAGGTTGTTAGAGAAGTAAGTGTTCACTTTCTTTTACTTTTTTAATAAAAATGCATTCGTTTTACAAAACTGATACTGCCTTGGATCATAAATATTAACTGTAAGTTGTTTTCCAGGTGAGAATGATTCCTACATGTATTTTCAGGTACTGCTGTAAATAAGCCATTTTTCCTGAGACAATAAGTGTTTTTCTTTCATTGTCCCTTCTGACATAATGTGCATATATATAACATGCATATACATAATGATAAATTGACTGCATTAGGATTTTAACTTCTTACTTTTGAAAAATTTTGCCAATTTGTCAGATCTTTATACATAGGGCTTTGCCTGTCATTAAACCCTGTGTTTTCGATCATTTCACTGTTGTCTCCCACACAGACCTGGCATTCTCATTAAGGTTTATATGTCTCTACTGCAATGGAAACAAGATAATCAGTTGCTTCACATAATCCCAAAGCTGCCTTAGTGTCTTGCATGACGAAGGGTAATGTTTATAAGCAGTGCCATTTCTAGCCCCTGGCAAACTTGTCCTGCATCATAAGCACTATCTTAGATTCACTTCCAGTTGAGTCAGATTACTGGCTGTGTGCATCAGACCAAATCCATTGCTTGTTACCTGGTGGCCAGCACTGGCCAAGAGAGACAATAGCCAGGAAAGGATTTACTGCACTGTACTTGGAACAGTATTCCATCAACTTGCTCAAGATTTTCTGAATTGGTGCTTTCAAATTTGATGGATTTAGTTTTTTGTTTATTTTCTCAGTAATTTGTCCAGTTCCTTTTTGCAAAACTATGTAAAGGATTCCACACTGCAGCTACATCTGGTGTAAGAACTACCTCCTTGTTGCTGTTGAAGAATGAGTAAAAAGACTATTCCAATGTGTCTCTGAACGTACTTATCTCTAGACTTTTTTCAGTTCTGTAATTTCTAAATGCTGAGTACAGAGATGGACACAGTATTCCAAGAGTGTATGAGCTTTTCTTAAAGGCCTATGCAAGTCCAAACCCTTTGAACTGCCCTTTCCATTGTTACTTGGACAATGCAGTCTGCATTTGAAGGAACTCCTTGAGAGCAAAACTAAAAGCAGGTATCTAGGACAAGGACTGAGTTGAATTCCATATGGAAGTCAACAAGGGGCAAGGGCTTACTAATCATAAATAATGCATTTCTATTCCTGCCTAAGGAATGGTATAGTAAAAATGTACCACTTTGTCTAGGTATTGAAGACAACTACAGATGATATAGTTGAAGTCAATATCAACAAGAATTTGGTGGGCTCTGCAATGGCTGGTAGCATAGGTGGCTACAATGCACATGCAGCAAACATTGTGACAGCTATCTACATTGCCTGTGGTCAGGTAGGTTTATTTTACTCTGATTAACTTAGGTTTTCTTTCGTAGTAAATCTTACCCAGATGCTTAGTTAACTGAGTGTTTTGGTTTTGTTTTGCTTTTCCTGTCTGATATGAAGGATGCTGCACAGAATGTGGGCAGCTCTAATTGCATCACTCTGATGGAGCGAACTGGTTCCACCAACGAAGACCTGTACATCAGCTGCACAATGCCTTCTATTGAAATAGGAACTGTTGGTGGAGGCACCAACTTGCTCCCACAGCAGGCCTGTTTGCAGGTATAAATCGGAAAGTTTAAAGCAACTTAGCTGTTTCAGTCAAGTCTTGCTTTCATGTTGCATACATTGTGTCTGAGTGATGTTGAGGGAAGGAGCTTCTTGAAACTTGGAGGATTTGACATTAAAATTTTAGAATTATCTAATGAACTGTTCATGTATTGTTTCTAAAGCTGAAGATGTTTAATATTAAAGTTATTTAAAGCTAGCTGATGAGATAATTTGCAGAGACTTTAGTAGTACTAAATCTAGCATAAGTTGACTTAGATTTCATAGCATAGTATTGCATATTTTTCTCCCCAGATGTTAGGTGTTCAAGGTGCAAGCCAAGATAACCCTGGTGAAAATGCCCGTCAGCTTGCTAAAATTGTTTGTGCCACAGTGATGGCAGGGGAGTTATCACTGATGGCAGCTCTTGCAGCTGGGCACCTTGTCAGGAGCCACATGATCCACAACAGGTAAGAAACAGAAAAATTCTTGTCTTTGCTGGTTTGCCCTTCTTCTGAGTACACCAGATTCAGTAATAATTAAGTGAATAATAGAAACATGTAATAGCAGTATAACATTTTAACTATCTAAAGTAATTATCTTACTATTTTCATTAGGTCTAAAATAAATCTACAAGATCTTCAAGGAACCTGCACTAAGAAGGCAGCTTGAATACTAAAAAAGCTTTGAAATGAAGAGTTGCTCTAGCAACTGTCCAGATGTATGGGGATAAAAAGCCAACCAAAATCTGTGAAGTTTAAAATGCAAATCACCTCTAACATAATAATGTCTATGTAAGATGAAGTGAGAGATCAACAGACTTGGGTGATGCTACTTATGCCTTTGACTTTCTTCAGTGGGTAGAGATGACTTCATAAAGGAAGTCCTGTCAGATATCTTGAGCATGGCTTCGGAATTCGTGATCTTACACATCATTTTCTAAAGGGGCAGTCTTATGTTTTTACTGGCTGAGATTATTTTGATTTGTAAGCTCCTGGTGACTACCGAAAAGTGATATAATGTACTTTGTACATTAAAAAAAATAGTTTGGTCTGCACTTGGCTTGGATGCGTAGGTCGTTGCCATGCTTACGTTCTGGTTAGAAAAGCATGTTTTCTAAAGTGATGGCAAGCCTGATCACTTCCCATGAAATCCCAGTTTTGTTCACATGTAAAACTTAGGTTTTAGGCTACAAGAAATTTTTATTGAATTGTAGTTTTTATAGAAACCCCCATATACGTAGTACTGAATTTGCTGCTGCCTCACCTAAGCAGCATTCAATGTTTCAAATCCACTTTAGGTTATTACTCTATGGAAAACTTGTGACCTATAAAGTTCTGAACTGTTAAATATAATTGGTACTGAAGTAGGGAAAAACAGTGTCTCCAGCTGTTTTGTTATTTTGTCCAGACAGAAGAACTTCAGAAACTGTTAAGTGACAGGCAGGTGTTGAAGCAAATGCAGTTTCTCAAACTCCTTTTGATAGGCATGCATTCAAATAACAGGAGTCATGAACAGATGTTTACACTTCTTTTAAAGGAAGTCTCTCAAGGTACATTGTGCGTGTGTATGCTCCTAATTATTAAGTGTTTGACACCTATTCCCTGGGAATAGGTGCGTATCCACTGTTTCAGCTGAGATGAAATGAAGCCAGAAAATCACACAGTTCTCTTAACTTTAGAAGATTTTGTATTTTAATTCCTTTTAAACTTTCTTTTTGAGTGGGGAGTATTTATTTTAAGAAGAAATCTTACCCTTTTTCCAATGAAGAGTACTAATTAAGGGAACTCAATATATGTTAATGCAACAAGCAGGTTTTGTATTAAAGTACTGTACTTGGACCAGTGAAGCAGTCTCAGGTGTTCTTAATGTAATACAGAAACTACAAGTTTATTCTGGTTTGATTCACTTTTGGGAATATTGCTAAGTGTACCACCCTGCTTAGTTAATCACAGGAAGGAAATTGTTAATATGCTTGATGATGGGGTGTTTTTTTTTGGCGTGGGGTTTTTTGTTTGCTTTTTTGGGGACAGATCGGTGGATTGGACTGGGTTTCTTGCTGGAATGCAGTAGCATTCCTGCAGGGGTGACTAGCAGAGGTGCTCTTCTAACGTGCAAATTTGGTATAAATCATTATTAGTTGTTTTGTAGTACATCAGCAGGTTCATACCATTGTAATGAGCTCATAAAGCAAATGTGCAAGCATGAAGACGTACTACATGCTAGATATGTTGCGATAGCATGTAAATATCAAATATCGCAAATGCTTATCTTCCTGCAGTATTGTTGCTAACAGCTACCATTTTACGGAAAGTTGGAACTATTTTGTTCCTATGTTCATTCAGTGACCTTATTTAAAGTAACACGGTCCTGGCAATAAATGGTGGTTTAGTGTTCAGTTTGGTGGATTTAACTGACATTCTGTCTTGCAGAATTAACATTTTGTATTATTACTAAATTGTGTACATTTTGGTACAGAACTACTTTTTCAGTTCCAGTAAAACAATGGAAAACATGTTGGCTTAACTGTGATATTTTAAAGTTACTTCATGAGTTAGTGACATATCCAAATAGACAACATGAAGTGTGAGCTTTCAGCTCCTATGCTTGATGTTGGTAATGTCTGTGAGTCTGTCTGTCATCAGATATACACTGCAACCTATATCCTGTGCTACACATTTTATGCCAGAAGCAGAGGTTACCATTTCAGATGTGTTGGAAAGTTTAGGGAACTGAAGCGTCCTTGTTTCCCTGCGTGAATGACAGTGACATATTTGGGCATTGCTGCAAAGTTTGCGTAACAAGAATGCTTCAGTACAGGAACAGTCTTGTGCAGTTTGTTTTGCATCACTGACAGAACCAAACTGGCTCTCTGGATTGAAGTTCCAAGAGCTGCTGCAACTTAAATGCGGTACTATTACAATTGATACTGTTTTCCAAGTAAAACCTTAGAAAAAGGTAGTAAAAATAGTGTATTTGACTCTGGTTACTAGCCTGCTTCTTTTTGCCTGGATCACCTCCTTTCCACATGTGTCCTGAATATACTTTACCCCTGCTACACAGCAGTCGTGCCCCTGTTGTGTGTCTGACATGAGCATTACAGTGTTGTGGGGCTCAGAAGTGCTGCAGCTGTTGCTGGCTTTAATTTCTCTCTGCAGCACTAGACCCAGTCAGTGATGTGTGCCTTCCCGGCAGGACAGCAGCCACCTTGTGCCTGAGGTACGTGCAATACTGGGAGCCGGTAGCAGAGGCTGCCTTGGTGCTGGAATAAGGGTGCGCGCCAGGGTGCTGCTGAGCAACCACATCAGTCCCCAGACAAGAACATGGCTAAGGGTCTGCCTGCTTTCTCAGAAGAGTGTTCAAGTGTACAACTGGGACAGTTTCATCCTTGGCATGAATGAACCCAGGGCATGGTGAATACAACTCTGAGAAAAGCTGTGGTAGAGGGTCAATCCTCCCACCTCTTCAGCTACCTTTTCGGGCGGAGTGAGAGCTCCTACTGCTCACAGTGCTCAGAGCCATAGGCTCCATCATCAGGCAAGTGATTTTCCAACGAGGCAGTCACTATGTAAAAACCTTGCTTCCATCTTGTCGTGGTTTAAGCCACGTCACACAGTCACTCACTTGCCTTTCTCCTCCCTGCTCCCGGAGGGATGGGGAGGAGAATTGAAAGACTGTAACTCCCACGGGTTGAGATAAGAACAGTCCAGTAACTAAGGTATAAC
>WYDI02035306.1:0-44508 GCA_009867235.2 Psittacus erithacus
ACTATTTATATTATTTACTATTTATAACATTTACTATGAAGTGAGACTTCCCTCAGTAGAATATGAAGTTGGTGACATTACATTTTATCATCAACACTCTTTATTTGCTCAGTGTCAAAATCAATTTATTTTGTTATAAATTGGTTCAGTTTAATTAAGGCCTATATAAAATATTTTTGCCAATTTTTTGAACTGGGTACAGAAAAATGAGGTACCACAATGTGAATATAAAAGGAAATAGCCTGAAAAGCATTACTACTTATAGTGAAAGCCTGGATTCCTGAAGTTCTTTCATCCAGTAAAAGCATATCATCAGAGCTAAATAAACAAGAGTCTACTGTATATATCTGATGGAACTAGACAGTGGGAGAATGCATGTGCACTTTTAAATTCCTAGTCTATTATATTGGATATGATCTTTATTTTGACCTTGTGACTGAAAAGCTTTTTGCTTGATTACTTTGTATTTGAATCCCAGCAGACAGGAAGAACATCGTAACTTGTTGTGATAAATCCAGAGAGAGAGTCTGTAAAGGACAAAGTTGTCTTTTTTCCAGGTAGAATTTAAATGTTTAATTAAAAAAGTAAAACTGTGGTAGCCACAGATAAATTGCAGTTTCATATTTGATATCTCTCTTCTTGGGCCAGGAGAAACTTGACTAATTTAGAGATAACAGATTGCCTGTCAGGTATCACTGCTGAGGACTTTAGTAGGCTAGATGATATTAGGCTCTTTGCGCAGGGATGAGCTTTAGTGGCCTTTCTGTACAGGAGGCAGAATTGTTTGTTGCATTGTGACTGCTTCCAGCTGAAAAGGTTTTAGTGCTAAATGTCTTTATACAGATGTAGATAAATGTCTGTAGATTTTAATATTCTATTGATAAGATCTGGGAACTTAATTTTAAGAAAGCTCTATATAGGCAGCCTAGTCCATTTTAAAAATAATTATCCCAATCTAATTTTAATCATTAAAGTTTTGTCAATGGCAATTCTTTTATATTTGATTCTATGCTACTTTTTATGTTTTGCAGATGTGGTGAAAAGTTTTTCAAGTGGCTGCTTTAGCCTTTTTTTCCCCTAAAGACTGCAAATATCAAGTAAATAGCAAAAGAGCTAGCTGGTCACCAGGTGAATGTAAACATCAGAGGAGGAAGTATCAGTCATGGGGGTTTTTTTTGTAGAATCAAACAAATCGAGATGGTGATCCCTTTGTCTTCAGTGCTATAAAAGGGTAAAGGATCAGATAGTCTCTTGCTTTGAAAAGCTTGTAGCCCAGATAGGGCTGAAAGCAAATAGAAGATAAGGTGAATGAAGCTGTCACATGAACAGAATGAAATGTTACCAGGGCCAGATAAATAACATATTTATCTTGTTTTCTTGAGGAGAGCAGTATTAAGGCAAGTATCTGCTCAATAGTAAGTATGGAGGACAAATCAAAGGGGAGTAGGGAAGTGGATGAGGTGGTAAGAGAGAGGGAAATAAAAACTAATGGTGAGAGCATATGTTAGCCTGGATTCACAGCTAGTTTCTACATGGCTGAGGCACTCTGGTTACTACTAGAAAGCTATCCAGGTATTTCTGAGCTAGATGAGTAAGAAACAACAGTAACCGAGGTGATTTTTATTATTGTTAATTCAGCAGAGTAGTGCTTTAATTTATTTGGGATCCAGCAAAGGACACAAATTCAGCCAAAGATATTATTGCTAATTGTGCAGACAGTTAAATTTAGCTATTGGCCAGCCACAAGAAGAGATCAATCTTCTTCAAAATGTGTGAGAACAACCATAGCCAGAGAAGGACAAAGAGATTGTCTTTCCAGTCCTTTAAGATGCTTTTTTTTTTTGTCTACATCTCCTCTTCTGTATAGCTGTAGTGCAGATAATCTGAACACAGCAGATTTCTGTCCTATGAAATTCCTTTTCACAGCAGGATGGCCCACGCATTAAGATGCTAGTCTAGAATAATCAAGATTTGATACCCTGCTTGTGATTTAACTTCTGAACCTGCTGTAAAAGTTAACTTGTCTTTCCTATACCTTGTTTCCTCAGTGGTAAAGTGAGCAAAGAATTAACTATTATTGCATCAGGAGATTTTGTAAGGAAAAGAATAGTCAAAAGTTTGAGGATTGAGGTTATGATATTAATAGCTCAATTCCTCTGCCCACGCATAGGCTGCTTGAGTTGTATCCTTCCATTCCTCAAGCTGCCATTCCAGAAGACACTTCCATAGGCTCTGTGTCATATTTGCTACCTATGCAGTGATGTTTGAGACATCCTGTGCTACCTGAGATGCCTGTGGGAAGGCAAATGAAACCCACAGTTTCTCAAAATTCATTGTTTGCTTTTAGTCTGGTCCCTATTTTCTCATAATGTTTTTTTTCCCCCTCTTAATTCTTTCTTTGTTTTCTCACAGGTTTTCTCTCCACATTTTTGTCTATTTCTGGTAGTTTCTTGTTTCTTTCCATTTTGTTTTCCCCTTTAAGCTACATCCCATGAAAATCACCTGTGGTCCACCATTCCAGCATTTCTACCTGGATGCCCATCTTTTTTACACAGACTAGTCATACAGTGCAGACTGAGGAAGGCTGGTCTAACAGCTTGTTATTTTTTGAAGTACATGGCAGTTCTTTGAAGTTGTGCTAGGCTTTTGTGTCCACTGGGGATAAGAACCTTTCAGAATACATTCAGAGAGTGTCTGGTGTGCCACCTCACTGTAGGAGAGACCTGTGAAAGTCCTAAGGGTCAAGCAGAAGTCCCTAGCAGTGCATGATCATAGCTGTTAGCATCCATTCCCTTTTCATCATCAAAATGAGGCCTTGCAGACTTCAAAGCTCATCCTTTAGTCTCCTTATTCCTACTGTCCAGCTAAGTTTTACTGCATGCTCATAGGATCCCACATGAACAGAATGATAGCACCTACTATTGTGTTTAATTTTGCAAGGTTGCCTACTTCCAGGTGACCAAATTTGCTGGATGTTGCAGGGAAGGATGGGTAATGGTCTACACACTGTGGTGCTCTGTAATGTTCAAGTCAGTGCTCTTTGTAAAGTACTTTCTGATTCTACCCAAATGACCAAAGACTAGTACAGAAGTCTGTGGCTTTGTAGTGAGAGGAATTATAATCTTGTTTATTTTGTGGATCTCTCTAGAGCATCTTTACATTATCAGGGCAATAATGTACAATTAGATTCTGTAATTTGCAGAGAGGTTAACATAATTATCTCTCATAGCTTAATGTTCACATTTGTCATTTAGACTCTGTAGAAATACCACATTTCTCTCTTTCAGTTTTGATTAAGAGAACATGTCATAGTGTTTTATGCTTGTCTTGATATTATTCACTACTCTTCTCATTTGTTAGCAAACTACTCCCATGCACCATGTTATTTTACAATACTCAAAGCACCAGCAAGCATGAACTGCCAAAAAAATGAACAAAAGAAAAGCAGCCATAAAAGAAGTGAATCTTCATACTTGAAACAGCAAATACCCTATCAGAGCTTCACAAGCAGCAGGACAATCCATTAACTAGAAAATTTATCAGGGCTATAAATTGTAAAAAGACCACATCAGGAATTAACTGAAATGCAGTTTATTAGGCGTTGGGTGAGGGTTCTGGAAGAGCATCACTGCACACTTGTCATGTGTGTTCCCTAGGCATCTTCTTTTGGGGGAATGGGGGGGTTGAAAAGAGATTGGTATCTTATATGGACAGGTAGTCTGACTTGTACAGTTGTTTTTGTGCTTTTCCATTCCAGAGAGTGCATGGTACCTAGTGGCTGCCCTCTTCCATTGCCTGGGCAATGCATTTCATGCTTTAATGCTGTCCAGGATATGACTTTTACTTTGTGACACTGTACATCTGAAACTGCCTCTGTCATATATTAGGATAGCAATTGTGGAGTTGCAGTCCTCCATTAAATGGTGCATTCCCAGATTGGAATTTATTGTGATGTCCTTTCTCCTAGCATGTGATCCTCTATGTCAAACTATAGCAATACAATTGAACTGTAAATGGTGGGCATATGTGTATTATTCTGCCCAATCTAAGAGGAAATCTAACTGGGTGGCTGGGAAACAAATGCCAGTGCAATAACAGACATATAAGATACATCAAGTGATAGTGAAGATTGGCTGTTATCTGCTGAATAATTACTTGTTCTGTCTATCATTAGTAGTGCAAGTATGTGCAGAAAAAAGGGATGGTAATTACAGGCCACTTGATGTTGATCTGGAAACTTGAACTGAGTTTGTCTTTTCTTAAGATCAGTAATGGAAACAATGCAGACTCTGATTCTGCTGAAGATGAGGAAGAAGAGAGAGTGGTCAGAGAAGAGTGAGAGCATAGGTATTTCTTGCAGGTCTTCTCCTTTCTTCTGTGTCTGATTGAGCTCTTGTAAATTTATTTGCCGTATCCAGGGCAGTTCTTCCTTTAAAATAGTGTTGTGTGTTCTGGGTTGGAGGGTCGTTGTTTCCTTCTTAATGATTTAAAACATGTTTCTTTTGTAAATTATCATGTTTTATATACCAGTGGGTCTTCCTAAGGACTTCAAAAACAGGCCAGAGCATCACCATTCTTGACTCAGCTCCCCTGTCTGCTGGGTGGCCACCTGCAGTCCCTGGGATGCCTGGAGTGTTTGTGCTATAAATCAGCACTGCATAAAGCAATTGCTTGTCAATGAAGAGCTTTACTGTAGCGTGTTCCTGCATTTTCTATAGCCCTCTTAGTAAAATGCCTAGTGTTCTCTTTTAAGCAGGTTTTCAGGCTTTTGAGTCTGCAATGACAAAAGGATTTTTTTTCCACAACCCTCCAGCAGATATTAATGAGAATGGAGGCTTGAGCAAGCATGTCACTGTTGTTTGTGCAGGAATGCAATGGTGGAATAGCAGCAGTAGAAAGGCAAACCTGAGTTCTTGGAAACTCTATGACTGTGTTGCATGGGACATATGAAATTCAGACAACCTCTTGGAAGAGAGATGTGATTGAGCTCCTTGCATTGGAGCTATGTTGGGAACAAAATGGTCATAGCAGAACTAAAACTGAGCAATACACTGTGCTGTTTCAGGCATGTGTATCTCAAATCTGTGATAAAATGGTAATTTATACTTACTGGATATGTTCTGGCTGCTTATCTACTTACTTTACAAAACCATAATATTAAATATGGTACTGTTTTTGGCTAAGCCAAAAAACTGAGCTTGTTTGGAAAGCCAAGGCTTTAGCCTTAGGAAGAAAGTGTTGAATACTGTTGTTGTTTGGTTTGTCTTTTTTTTTTTCCTCGGAGTGCTCAGCTGCCTAATTTACTGGCATGAAAGCCAAAGAACGTTGGTCTTCTGCTTGGTTTAGTCAGAAACTTACTCCAGCACTCTCAAATGGAAATTCTTGGGGGGAAAAAAAGCACCCAAAACCCCAGATAAAACCCACCGTGTTTACCCCATGACACTCTTTGCTCACCTATGGTAATAACAATTGCTTTGCACACATAACCTGAGACTATGTCATATTCTATGTAAATTAATTTCTCCAGCAATTAATGCAATACCAAAAAAAATCTCAGACTTTACGTATTTAAAATACCTATTGTTTATATGCAATTAAAACTTTGCTCAAAAAAACAACCAGCCCAAAATCAAACAGAAGACAACTGCACTAGAGAAAAAAGAATATTTTATTCCTTATTTTTCCAAATGGTAATTTCCATTTAATTTTTATTGAAATACATTGTGCATATGTTAATCCTACCATATAACAATGGTGAAAAATAGCTCTTTGCCCATCTTCTTTTTCTGACCGTATTTTGAGATTAAATTGCGGGAGTGAAATGGAGACAGGGTAAAAATAAGACTGTGGACTTTGGCATAATGGTAAAAGAAGTTTTGTTTTATTTTTAAATGCCACCCAAGTAGATCTCAAGTAGGTAGATATGAATGTTACCTCTTTGGAGAGGAGACTTTTTCTTAGTTGGACTGAACACATAGTTCCATAAACTTTACACTTGTGTATCTGTAATCCTAATTACTGTCTTTTCCTGCCCCTCTTTGCAGGGGAGCAAACAATTAGCATCTTTGTAATGATTCTCCCTCTGGTTTCACTTTGGCTATCCATGTGCTAATGGTGGAGAGGCAGGAATCTCATGTGGCCCCAGTAATTCTTGAGTATTTGTTCCATTTCTTGTGTTTAGCACCCTGCTCTCACACTTGAGTGAGTGTCAGTAGGTACATTTTGGAAATAGCTCTCTTCCAGGCTTCATACTTTGATATGTTGTCTTGCAAGTGAGCTTTTGTTTCTGTAACAAACAGGGTCTCTTAAACTTTGTTCCTACACCTCTCAAGTACCAGCTGGGTATCATGGGTCATGCTTAACTTTTCTAACTTGCCACTTTCCTATGGATTTGTGGTGTTAGATGCTTTGTTATAGCATCCCATCACACGAACAATTTTGTCTTTTTAAACTAAGAAGTGCCTGTGTGGTTTTAAGGTTGTTTTTTGGGGGGACAGGGTTGGTTTGGGACAGGGGGATTAGGGTGGTGGAGTTTTTTTGTCTGTCTGG
Organism: Psittacus erithacus; assembly: GCA_009867235.2. Taxonomy (NCBI): domain Eukaryota; kingdom Metazoa; phylum Chordata; class Aves; order Psittaciformes; family Psittacidae; genus Psittacus; species Psittacus erithacus. The sequence goes on from WYDI02035306.1 coordinate 6,550, forward strand.
AGTTACTGTTAGCCTGTGATAAGCTTTTGGGGTTATGCTGTATTTGAAATAGTCATGTTTACCTCAAACTTAACCCATGGTGGTTGTTTTCCACTTCAGACAAGCATCATCAGAAGCTTCTTTGAAAGCTTAGGTTTTATATTGATCAAATACTTCCAGTCTTGGGAGCATTTGTTGAAATCCATATGATGTTTTGCTCAGAGATAACTTTAAAATGATTTCTCCTGAATGGTCTGCTTTTATTTTAACCAGTTTCTGCCTAGAAGTTTCATCTTGAAACTTGATTGGAAAGCTGTGCTTATTACTGTAGCAGCCCTAGTGTTTCTTTTATAGGTTGTAGAAGAGTATGGTATTAGAAAAAAAGTGTTCTGGAACAGTGTTGTTGATGCAGTTTACATCTGTTGAGTCCCAGAGTGCTATGCTATTCTCAAAAGATTTTGGTCTCTCAGAAGTGTTTATCTTACTTTGCATATTGGTTATTCTGTAATATCCTTAAATAGTGCTACTTAAGGTGAATTGGATTGTCTTAGCTTTTTCAGTGTTTGAACAGTCCTGGCAATTGCTGATAAAGTCTAGTCCTGGGTAGTCCTGTCTGAGCAGACATGTCTTTCTGCCCTGAGTGGTTTTGAATGTGTTAGTTGTTCTTTAAGAATACTGATGTATGACTGAGGATGATGTGTGTTGGGATGTCTGATGAGGTTACTATCCACCCTCCTGTACAGGGAGATGAGCTGCTCTTGAGGCAGCTCCTGGGTGGCCACAGTTCACATCTTATTTTTATTACTTTCCTTTTTTTGTTTTCTCTCCTTGAATTGCCACATTGTCAGAAACTTTTTTAGGGGAAAATGGATGGACCTGTCAGGGTGGTAGTCTTAACTGCTATTGTAACACTGTCATCATTGACACAAGACAAGAGTTTTCAATATAATCAAGCTTACCCAAGCTCATCTATAATTTTTTCTAGTTCCTTTCTTGGCACATTGCAGCATTGCAGACACTTAATAATGTTCACATCATAGTCATCTTGAAATTGATCATTTCAATTCAAGATAAGCAAGTTTATTGACTTTTTCCTCCTAGTACTTCAGATCCTCATAGAACAGAAATGTATTCTTTGGTAACTGAAGGCACTTGTCAGACTAAACTGTTCTCCTTTAGTCATCTGTCTTCCAAAAAGTTTTACTGAAGATGCAGCATTCCCTAATGGAAATGTTCTTGCATTTTGTATGCAGACACGTACTCTTGATGACACTTGTGAATGATACCAGACATGCCTGATGTCCTTACACTTTTGTGTGTTTGTGTAGTATTTGTCATTTGTTTATCCCAGGACACCATTGCCAGACAATTTCTCTCTGCACGTATTCACTCAACAGCATCTAGGTTTACCATCAGATCAAATTTAGCTTTTACATCATTCTCAATGCTAATTGTTCTTAATTATTTAGTTTATAAAATTTAGTTCTTAGCAACATGCTGGGTCAACACTGCTATTCATTTTAGATCCTTAACATAATTCAGTGCATTAAGCACATTATAAAACAGTACGTTGGAGACCACAGTATTTAAGAAAAAATAAAGCAGCTGGGTTGTTTTTTAGGGGGAGGAAGAGGGTTGTGTTTTGCTTGGGCTGTTTTTTAGGGCATTTTAAGAGAAGTTACTAGGAGCTGATTTATTCTAACTGTAAGAAATGGAGTAGTGCTTTACTTCTTTCTCTTTTGGAAAGGCTAATCATGTTCACCAGCTGTTTTGTACAGTCTTCAGAAGACTGCAGAATACTTGACCATGGAATGTTTATTGAGATTTAGTTTATGGGTTTTTTTTTATTTTTGATTATTTCAAATTGAACAGGCAGTTCATATACATTGATAGTTGTATATGTTCTTAGGCCTAACTGCAAACATTATTTCTCTGTTTTGGTACACTAAGAAGAAAAAATGTTAGCCACGTGCCTTCTGAATCAAGTCCTTATTTGAGCCCTGCAGACTCAGCAGCAGGTTTGATTCCTCTGTTCTTTCCTTTTCTAACGTTTGAATGCAAATCCACAGTATGGATTACCTACCACATGGACCTAAAATTAAATATTAGCCACTTAGCTGTCCGCGTCTCCTGTAGTTGGCGCACAGTAGAGCACTCCAAGGCTTTTGTAAAACATTGTCCATCTACCCTTCTCCTGTCCTCAGGAGCCACCAATGAACTGAGCTATTCCTGTTACAAAATCTAATCCTTATCTAGAAGGGTGGTTGAGCTGAGGCTTAAGTGGGAGGTTAGGCACTTCCTGCTCCTGAGCACAGTGTTCATCTTACTTCTAAGAGGTGTCAGATGCTTTTGAGTAACCTGGACATTTTAAGTCCATTTTTCTCTTGACCAGTATCTAAACCTAATGCTAGTAGGGTGTCTACTTGCCCTTTCCTAAACCTGGCCTTAAACCAGACCCTGACTCTAGTGTTGACCCAGGTACTCTATATAATATGAACTGAATGTGTAGATGTCTCGAGTTTACTTCAGCCTGTCCCCAGGAGGGGTTGGAGTTAGAGGAACCTGTGTGTAGTGTGCACAAGCCTTTATCTAGCCTTAACCCTACTGCAGACACCCTATAGGTGGTGACCAAACTGAGCAACAATAAATTACAAACTAGACATCTGTTGATCAGAGACATCCACTTTGAGACAGAAGTGCTGAAAGGTAGATCAGTTTCTAAGACTTACCTGCAGTCTGGTCACCTCTCTGTTTAGACTGCCAGTGATAAAGTTGTGGTTACAAAAAGGTTGCTTGTGAAAGGCTGAGCTATACGTTCAGTGGCCCCAGAGGTCCATGGGGCTATATGGATGGGATCTAAAGGGACCATGAGGAATAGTTTATTCTAGCCCAGTCTGCCCTGCTCTTTCTGTATGGAATGGTGTTTAGGATTGTATTAGGGCTGTATTTAGGAAAGGAGTGTATGAGCCTCAGTTTTCTGTGGGTATGGCATGGGCTGCAGGAACTTCTGCATCCAACTGTGAGACATACCTGTAATCTGGTTTGGGTTAGGATTAGGAAAATTGGGAAGACATGTTCTTAATGGCTATTTAACCCTGGATTAAGATTAGGATTGGTATTTGCAGAGGCCAAATTCTAACACTGTATTTTAGACTCAGTTCAGGTAAATACTTGTAGAGAAATTGAAAGTTGGAGATAGGATAAAATAAAACCTCAAACCATAGAAGGTAGACGCTGTAAGAGGTAAATTGTTCCCTTCTGAGCCTTGTGCTATTGGGCCTGAGTGCACATCTGGAGGCATGGACATGTGCCATTGGTGTTTTGGGAAAAAGTTTATCATGACATTTGTCACCATGGTTTGTTACGTATGTTATGAATCATACAGACTATAGTTAATGTGCTTTCTACTTGCTCCTGTGAACGTGATTTGAATGTATTGTGTGGGCAGGAGGCTTACCTGGCAGCCATCTGTTTGAAAGGGAAATGTTGGATTTTCAGAGAATCCACATGCTGCCTGGTGTGGATCAAAATCATGCCACAGTCGGGGGCAGGCTGTTTGGCTCACTGATGACAAAGAGCACTGTGAAGGCCTGTGATGATTTGAGATGTTAAGTTAAATGATTCCTCTGTAAAACCATCTGTGATACTTTTGAATATTTTATGAAGAGGTTGGTGATGAGAGTGTATGAGGTCTTTGGGACTAGCCAGCAGGCTTAAAAACAACTCAAAATGCGCAAATGAGATGAGAAAATGAAAAGCTAGAACATAGCTATCAGCAGCAAAAGACTGGTCTTTGTCTTTTTTCCCCTCTGATGTCATTCTTTCTGTCTTTTGCCTGCAAATACGTCAAAATGTCCTTGAAGTGCCACATGCCAGGTCCACAGGTAGCACTGCATCACCTTCATGATCATCTTTGGCCCCCTGTGGCCTGGTTTTATGGTAGGGGCTGGCTGGACTGGGAGAGGCAGGTAGTCAGAGAGAGAATATGTCAGGACTGGAGCTGTGCAGTCTTTGTTTTGAGAAGAATAGGTGGTGATCTTTACATCTTCATTCATAGTAGTAGCAGTTACTTGCTACTGTTTCTATTTTGTGGAGTCTTTTCATTTGTTTGTTGGGGTTTTTTTTTCCCCTGTGAAAATGGAAAGTTTGGACAGTTTGTCATGGGGAAGCAATCTGTGAAATGGTTCATCCCACATGCAAGTGCTCCGTAAAGATTTAGGAGCTGCCTGACAAGCAGGGTGAAGGCTATTTGTAACTACGTACAAGTCTTCAGTATTAAAATGAATGGATAGTGCCTAGATACAATAAAATGCATTTATGGTAGTTAAAACCAGTGTAAAGTGTAGCTGTGTCAAATGACTTCTGAGATTCCTATCACAGGAACAGCCCATACTGCTGATACATTGGAATATATTTATTATCTGGTGGATGAAAACCCGCTTCTGAATTAATGAGGGGAATAGAATGAACACCAGTGGAAGTTTTAAATAAGCATCAGCTGTAACAGTTTCTCATGCAACCTCACAGTTCTTTATTCTCTACGGCTTTATGTTGAAAATAATGCGAATGAGGATAATGTTAATGCCATTTGATGTAATGAACCATTAACAGAAGAAAAACCTAATGAATTTGATTTTCATTTTTCTTTCTCTGTCTGAACAGTAGGACAACTTGCAGTGCCAGCAAATTTCTCTGATTATTCCCTGCATTGGAAATCTGGGATTCTCTGCTAAAAGAAAAGTCGCTTCATTAAAAAACCTCCACATATCCCCAAGGACTCCGTGCTTTGAAGTGTATTTCCACACACACATACTTCTGTTTTTATCCCTTTTTATTTTGACAAAATGGTGCCTGTGTGAACTTCAGAAACAGTACTGCATGCAACACCCCCAAAAATAACATGCTATTTAAGCCTTAGCTGCAGGAACTGAAGCGTTGAAAGCAGCAGTGGTTTTGTTTTGTGACGCATACATTTAATTATTCCTTTTTCTTTTTATTTTCAATACAGGTACTTCAAAAACTAGGAAAAGCAGATGAAACAAAAGATGAACAGTTTGAAGAGTATGTTCAAAATTTCAAGCGACAAGAGGTCAGTTACTTTTTCAGTTTCTTTAATTGTGTCTTAGGAAGACTACAGATTATTTGAACTTTCTGATTTTGATGGAGGTGTTACAGAGTGTGACGGGTAAGATTTCTTGGGGGATATAACATTTTGTTCTGCTATTTTTGAACAGAAAGGACAGTTGGATTTGTGCATGCAGAGGGCTAAGAAATGTGCTCATAATAAAAGGATATATTGTACTCATGTCCAACACCATCATGCTTAAACCACTTGGAATCAGCTGAGTGACAGCACATTTTCAACAGTGTAATTGAGAATAGAATCCAACCCCAACTAAATGCAGCTTTGTAGTTGCCTTCTTACAAAGAAGTGTAGAATGCTTTGGGTTGGAAGGGACCTTTAAAGCTCATCCAGTTCCAACTCCCCTACTATGGGTAGGGACACCTTCTTCCAGAGCAGATTGCTCCAAGTCCCTTCCAACCTGGCCTTGAACACTGCCAGGGATGGGGCAGCCACAGCTTCTCTGGGCACCCTGTGCCAGCGCCTCACCACCCTCACCGGGGAAAGTTTCTGCCTAATGTCTAATCTCAGTCTCCCTTCTGTCAGTTAGAGCCATACCACCTTGTCTTGTCACTACAGGCCCTTGTCATAAACCCCTTTCCAGATTTCTCGTTGTCCCCTTTAGGTGCTGGAAGACTGTTCTCAGGTCTCCCCAGAGCCTTCTCTTCTCCAGGCTGAACAAGCCCCACTCCCTTAGCAGTGATATATAATATGCAGGGTTTATACAAAGTGAATAGATGAATAGTTTCAAGCTGCTGTGTGTTGACTCCTGTCAGCACAGGGGACTGTGGTGGTAGTGCTGATGAAGTACTACTGGGGAGCAGAGCTCAATTACTCTTAATATTGTAAAAACAGCATATGAAAACAAAGGTGCCCTGAAGAGTTTATAGCATACTCCCAATGCAGTCCTAAATTCTAACTTCAATTATTCCTTGCTTTGTTGGACAGACTTTTTGGCTTCAAGATGATTAATTGCAATAATTATATAGTAGCTTTCTAGTGCAAATTAATGCTTACCAGAAGGTGCATTAATCCCACCAAGAAAATAGCTTGTTATATAAGTATGAACTGAGGTATCTGTTGTCTTCATGAGCTGTCATGTAGAGCTCATAGAAAGGCACTGTTGGGTGAGTGAGCTACTCCCACACATTTTACACAGTGTAGAAATTGGCTTATGTCAGTGTTTGCAATTTCTGTCCTGAATCAGTCCTATCTACCACGTGCACTTCTGTCCTTTCCGTGTAAACACAAACCCTGAACGTGATTTGATCCTGACTGCTGGAATGCTTGTTAACTCCTGCATCTTCTGGTCGCTTAGCCTTTATTTTCCTCACTCAGTGCAGAAGGGAGGGATGTTTCAGGAGCCACTGGGTTCTTGTGTAGATCCTCACTCTTCCTCAAAGATGAAAATGATGGGAAGTAAAAGAATCTGTTTCTCTGAGGAGGGTGGTTACTCCCTCAAAATTCCTGAGGTCCTGAAAATGGTGGGATTTAATAGGCCTCAAGAAGCACTCAGAAGCTTTTAAACCATGCAGAGATGTAAAATTTTCTGTTGTTCCCCTTCTTTTCCAAGTACGCTGGGATATCAGTGGAGCATTTCATATTGATTGTCCTTATGTTGCTGCTTATCATTGCTGTCAATATCCCAGCTGTTTTCACAGTTAGTAACTGCTAATAGAAAGAAGGTGCATCTATAAGGCTCTTATTTGACGCAGAAGAAGCAGCAGGAATAGCCACATGAAGAAAGTGTTATATGGGACTTTTGTGGGTTTTTTTTGTAGCTAAAAGTTGACTGAAATTAAAAAAAATTAAAGATAAATTCTCTTTAAGCAAAATTCTGTGTCAGATGTTTGTACTTTTTGTCCTTTACCAAGAATTTTCTGTAATGGTGATTTTCAGCTGAAAGTCTTGCTAAGGGCTAAGGAGGATCTTAGCATTGTTCCTTTTCTTATTTCCTCCTTCTTTGATGTACAGAGGTAGTAATAAACAGTCAAGGACCCTTCAGGAGCTGCATGATGCTAACTCCAGATACAGATGTGACTTGGGGTAAGGGGAGGAATTGGGTAGGGAACTACCTCAACTCTCTTGAAGGACACATACGGATGAGGCTAAGCCCACTGACACACCAAATGAGACAGGCTGATCTCTTTTTCTTGGTTTCTCACCTTATTGAGCCTGCTACACTTGGGAGGTTAACTGATCTTAAGTATGCAACAATCTTTTTATTGATATTCTTGAAAGATAATAAATGAGGGCTCCCAGTTCAGCTCAGTGAAAGGCTAGAGAAAAAGCATAGTGCTTATTACCCAGGAAACAGATAAGTGAAAGACTGAAATCTTCACATGCTATTCCTTGCCTGAATAGCAGATTGTATGGTCAGGTACATATCAAGCTTGTCAGAAGGCTACATGTAAAGGTTTGTCCAGCGGATGTATCTGTAGGAAAAGCTCATCTGGACTCCCCAGTGATCCATTCCCATCTCTTTTTGAATACAGCTGGATAAAAGCCCCTTCTGGACTTGACTACCCAGAGTTGAATTACCCAGATGAATCACTGTGGAGAAACTGAGTCATCCCATGTCTGGAGAGAACAGAGCGCAGTGGCTTTGCAGAGCCCTGTCAAAAGCAGTAAGCTGCTGCAGCTGAAACCATGAGTAAAAGCATTGCCATTTTTAACAGTGAATACAGCTGTTATGCACCTTCTGCTTAATTAGTAAATTGAGAATTTCCACTCCAAATGAAAACTCAGGGAACACAAAAGACATATATAAAGTCATATATGACACCATATGACACAGATTTTCAGTGTATTGCCAGAAATTTCTTGAGGCTTAAACATTTTTGTCTGCACAGCTAATTGTGGATGTGCTCAGCTTCTAAATTGACCCTGAAGTTCAGAAAGGGAGTGAAAAAAAGACAATTCCTGAGTAGTTCTTTCGACTGTGAAAATACCAAGTCCATCGGGGATTTATCTGAAACTTGATCTCTATTCTGTTGTTCAGGCAACTGCATCTTATACTTTGTTTTTCAGACAGAAGTAAAGAAGCAATTCCCTTATCCCAAAGTGTCTCACAGTGCTTTCTTCCTTTTTGTAAGGGAAGAAAATTCTGTTTCATTCTGTTCATTCTGTTTCATTCTATTCTGTTTCATGTCTATGCATATTTACCTCATTATTTTTCCGTACATAGTTATGAGACTTCTTTTATTTTACAGACTACAGTTAAAATATATCTTAAAGTTTAAAACCATTGAAATTACATATTCTGTGTATACAGAGATATAGTAGTTGCTCCTACAAAATCAGCTGCCCATGGCATGTTGTCAGAATAAAGCAAAATGTCAAGTGCCATTGTTGCTGGTTCATAGAACTAGATGAAAATTAAGAGCCTTTTTTTGCTGTTGTTAAGCGAGCAGAAGATGATTCTGTGGGCTGCTTTACTTAATGCGTGTCTCACAGTAAAAGCTGCTCCTTGGGTCTAATTGTTAGGGCTTCTGAAAAGATTTATCCTGGCCAGATCTATTTCACACAAGCGTGCTTAGCTGCCTTACAGCTGTGGCACAACATGATCTTAAAATTGCTCTGAGAGAAAATTCACATTTATTGAAGCGCTGGTTTTGCATCACATGTGCTACTGATTTCTTCAAATTTATTCATGAGTTAAGATTCCCAAGATGGGATTCACCAGCTACACACAGGCACCAAATGTGCCTCATGTGTTCCCACCTAGCCCCCAGATGTTGCTTCAGACAAGTCCATGGCTTTAGCCACAGTTCTTTATCACACCTCCTGGCTTTGTGGTCTTTTTGAGCACCCCATGGCATCACCCACTGCAACAGGCACAGTGTTACACTGAACTGCAGGAGATTCGTAATACTTGTTAATCTGCAACACATTGTTGATTCAATACAGCTTTGTTTTGCTAAACAAAGTGATGCCAAATGACATCACTGATATGACAATGCCCTGATAGACATCTCTGAAGTAAATTTGACATAAGAAAACACAATCTAAACTAGCAGGATGAAGCTTTTTTTCTGTGACCCAAGAAGTGTTTGTATTCAGGGATACTGCATCTGACAGGCCTCCAAATACAAGCAATACTGTGCAAGGTGTTTTGGGGTCTATGGGAAGGTTTTATCTGCTGATTACCTGTTTATTCTGAAATGTGGGTTTAATAATTATCTTACATCTGAGGGATCTTTTTTGCCAAGACAAGGAGAAACACAGTGTGCCATTAAATCTCCTCTCAACCTCATTAACGTCCAGTCAGGCAGGATACCCAGGAAGGTGAGGCTCCCTCTTCCGCTATTAGGCATACAGCTGCGTGAATTATTATCTGGTTTGCATTTCTGTGGGGCAGGTTATTAATTAACCTGTGCTCCAGGTTTGGCATTGATAGTACTCTTGACTCTCACTGAAGTGGAGTGGTTGATTTGGTTTTGGTATCAAGCACATGCTGTGCTGACCTTTCCTGTAAAGATGCATTGTGTTTACGTCCTGTATGTGACATGATAGAAAAATCAAACTCTTCTGTTCTGCCTGGAAAGCTGTGAATAAATGATGCCTGGCAAATAGGTCATCCAGTTCCAGCTTTTGTGGAGGCAAGGTGGCCTTTAATTTCTGAGTGGAAGCAACGATTTTTCTAGTGCATCAGGGAACAAAAGCTGGTAAGACACAAACCATGCTTTTTATTATTTTAGTCATTAGGTTTTTGTAGGTCTTGTCCATCTTACAGCCTACGCTGCTGTGGCTCTGTTTGTCTTAATTCTAGTGCTAAGATATGGTTAAATACTGCTCTTTGAAAAGAAAACTGAAACTATACGTATGCAAGAATCGGTAGTACTGAAAAGGCTTAATGCTGCTGTAAGGCTGTGTGAGACCTGTGGCTCTAGATGACACAATCTTGTAACACTGAGCCTCCTCGTCAGACTGGGGTGCATGTGTCTTTACTGGCTACATAATACTGACCTTGTAGTAAGACCAGAGGGCAGAAAAGGGGATCTGACACTGCCTCTGCGCCACGGTGTTCAGAGCAACAAGTTGTTTGGGACATCTCTGTGGAGAGCTGTGTTGATTTTCCTAATGAGGAATATTGTTTTGGGTTGTTAGCCTGCCTCCCTTGATCTTGTGTTGAGTTTGACCAGGTGAGCTAAGAGCATCCATTTCTGGTGCCCGACTCTGGTGAGAACATGCCTGCTGTTATCAAACAACCTGACTGTGAAAAGTTTGCTATTAAGAGTACCATTGAGATTTATCTCTGGAATTTTCTTGCATATTATGAAACTCTTGACTCATTTTGCTGCCTCATGTAAAATTAATAAAAGAAATTATGAAATGATAAAGGAATCATCAACGCTTTCTTGGGAAATCTCATTTCAGAGGAGCACATCTGCAAAATGACACCTATTTTTCATTCTCCTTCAAGAAACTGCACCTCAATTAACAAAATTGATGGTCTTAATGGAGATACTTGTAGCAGTGGTTTCAGAGCCACCAGGTGCTTCCATCTGATAGACCAGAAAATATGAGTGTATCAGTAAGCATTGAGAAGGGGCAATATATATGTATCAAGTCTTTAAAACAGGGTTTTTTCAAACCTGTTTGTCAAAGTTTGCAGGATATGCGGAGCCAGCGATGCAGTATTTTCATTTGTGAATATTAATTAGTCTATTAGTTGGTAAATGCTTGTCTCTGCTCACTAATAGTGAGTTTCCTATAACAAAATGTGTAAGACTAGAGGCACGCTTTGCATATTTCACGGGGCTGAGGGCTTTTGATGCAAGTTCTTATTTCTGGTATTTTAGAGAAAGGTCTAACTCTGTTGCCATTGAAATTGAGAGATTCTCTTTCAAATTCAGGGAGAGCTGGCCCTTGTCCATGGATGCTTTAATATCACATGTTACACAACATTTGCTACTGAGGGAAAATCCACATGGCTCTATGCTGCTTACATATTTCAGTGGTTTCTGACCTGTTAATAACCTGCCTGAAAGAGATGCACATTGAAATTGTTCTTTGGGTTGAATTGTCAGAATTTGTAACAGCACAGATGGCAAAATATTTGCGTCATATTTTAATGCTTTGACTTTTTCATATGTGTTTTCCTGAGCAGTGATAGCTGATGACATACAATGCTGACCAACAACAATAGATTTCATAGTGGTTTAGGGTACCAGGTGTAAAACTACACAGCAGTACAGTTATAAACATAGTGTTTGAGCAATGTGTATCCCTGACATGCCATTTGTGGAGTATGAGTTAGTCCTAATGACAAAATGGTGCATGTTTGAATAAATATAGGCTGGACATGAGGACAGCTAATGGGGTTCTGAGCCTTCCAGCTGCAGTTGTTGCTCCTGAAACATCATATTTGTTATAATAATTAGAAATTGTTATTTTATGGGCACCCATTCTGCTGGCCCATGATGAAGAATCAAGTTGTTATATCTACTTCCCATTTTCACCACAAGCAATCAGGCTGAAGAAGATACAAATTAAAAAGATGATTTCTATACCTTCATGTGACTTCTCAGAGTACCAGGAATCCTACACCTGACATGTATAAAAGGAGAACTTCCCTACTCTTTCTGCCACATGTTTACATGTATTTCTCTTCAGATCTGAGAGAAATTTCTTCCCTGGATTCAATCTCCTCTCACCTGTGGCAGTGTTTTCATGTACCGCCTTGCTCCGTGGAAAGCAAACATCTTGTCATCTCCCTACTCCCACTCTAGCAAGGAAAGAAGTAGAAAAAGGTCAGCTTCTAAAGTGTGTTAGGATGCTACCATGTTATGTAGCATGATAAAATGTGTTGTTATAATGAATTAGGGTAGTACTTTTTACTAAACTTTTGTTGAGTAAACTAAATGTACATTAAGATGTACATTTATATATTTTTTTAAGGGACATGTCATCAAGCTACCACTACTTTCAGAACTTTGTAATGTGTTGTAAGTAATTAAGCCTGAGGTTTAATGCGCTGATTGCTCAGCCTGTGCCAGTCTGGCCCCTGCTTTGATAAGCAGCTTTAATCCCAAAGCAAAGGAAGGGTTTCTTTCTCCTTGGAGCATTAAATATGGTCCCAAACCAGAGACAGATTGGTGGGCTGGATGCTCTTGTGTTCTTGCTGTTACTTATCAGGTTCTCAGATGCCACCGTGGTGAGTCTATTCCTGTGCTCAGAATTTAGTTGCTTAATGGATTTAGGCTCAAACCAGTTTTGCTTCGAATAAAATTAGTGTAAAAGCAAGCTGCTGTTTGTTGGCTCCATGAAGTGAATTCAGTCTGCTTTCTAAGCCCAGTCAGGCATTTTTACCTTCTAAATTCTTTAATATTTCCAGAACCTCAAAACAGGTGCTCTTTTGGGGGTGGGGTTGACCCAGTCCTAAAGGCCTTTGGTTCCCTGCAGGTATCTGGGAGAGGCAAGTGAGTTTGGTGGATGTAATACCCATTGCAATGTGTGTACTGGTAAACCAAGTGGGTATTTTTTGAGACCCACCATTTGGATTTAATGTGGCTGCAGGTAGATGGATTCTAAGCCCCAGCGAGCCCTTTCCAGCCTGCATTTCTTATGATCCAGTGTGTGTAAATGCTCTGAGCGTTGCTGTTGCTGATTGGCAAATCCTCTGCTGCCATCAGAAGTCCTTTGACTTAAGTGGAGTTATAACAGCTTATACCAGTTGAGACTGCCTTCTAAAGTACTCACACACGCACCCTTTTGGGTTCCAGCTTTCACAAAAATAACGTGAGAGAAACTCCAAAGCTGTCAGTCATACTTTATGGCTGATTTTTCCATAGGGTGTAGCTGTATGTAGGAAAATGTGACTGCAAGCTGATATTCCTATAGTTTCCAGCTGCTTAAATAAACAATTTGAAGGATATTTGGAACTGATAAACATGTATTATTTCTAAAATCTTTAGGCAATTGAAGGTGTCTTGGACAGTAATTTTTTATCAGTAAAGTACTATAGTGTAGCAAGATTTTATTGCAATTCCTAGGAGGTGTCAAATCCAACTTGTGATACAGTCAGAGATAAAGCAACCCAATTTGTTTGTCTTTCCTGAGTTTTTCAAAGGCTGTTGGTATAAGATAAAGAAAGATCATTTAAATGTATTTGACAAAGAAACAGTTGAGATTTCGCTGCAGACTGCAAGATGCACTTGCCAGGCTAAACGAAATAATGAATGCTGTTGGGTTTTAGTAGTTACCGAGTTGTTCTCAGTGGAGGTGCATCGTTCTTGATTATACTTAGTGTGTTTCAGGTTAGGGCATTGGCCAGGCTAACTTGAACTGGACCTTGCCCATAAGATGTACCTGGAATTCTTCTCTGTGTAGATGCTGATTAAAAAAGCCCAGAAATTTTAGCCTAGAGAGAACACTCTGCGTAACATCTTGGCCAGGTCACCTTTTCTGTATGAACCTGTGCATGCTTGCAACATGTGGCACTGTTAATCAGATAGCTCCTGAAATTGCTTTTTGTTGTTAAGTTTGACATACTGTATGCATGTTTCAAGGAGTAAAATATAACCAAAATCTGTTTTCACTCCTTTGATTTTTTGTTCTTTTTTCTTTTCCAGGCAGAGGGTTCCAGACTCCAGAGAGAACTGAGAGCGTATTTAGCAGCCATCAAAGGTGACTTTTCAGTTTTACATGTTTTCCTAAGCAAACTGGTTGAGACTAGTAGGGTTTTTAAGGTATACAAAGACAAGTAATGGTTTTGTTATTAATAGGCCATGTTTCTGCTCTTCAGCCTCTGTATCTGGGTTCTGTATCTTCAATGACAACTCGTGCATACAGTCTTGCATGCGCGGCTCATCCTTTGACCTTTGTGTGCAGGGCAGCTGCCTGGATTCTCACACTGCATGCATTTTGAGCACCCATGAAATGTTTGCACCTTGTTACTCATCTTTGCAAATGCTAGAACATGAAATACTCCATGCAAGACAAGGGATTGCTTGATCTCAGAGCTGTACCATTTCCAGGTATTACTAGTTAGATGGCAATCTCCATCCAAAACCACACTCCCTGTGATTTCTCATGTGTTTCTGACTGTTAAATCCATTTTTTTTTTCCTCTTTTAAAATTTAAAAATCAAATGTGATCTCTTTCAATACTGCATTGAAAATCCAAGTATCAGAAGCTCCATGGTCAGCATTTAAATATCAGAGATTAAGTAAATAGCTATTTAAATCCTGTTGGACATGTGTACTTGTAAATCCAGCACATTCAACTTAGCACCATAGGCGGTGTTCTCTTTCTTATGCTGCCTCTCTTTAGAGGAGTTGGAGGCCATGTGATAAAGGGAAGGGAATGAGCTGACTGACAGACAGTAATGGCTTCTTCAGGTAAATATATATATAGGTAATAAATGTATATATGTGTGTATATTTTTCATGTAGCTGCAGTCCAGTAGGGAAAACGTTACAAATGAGTAATAACATTCCTGGAAATCATAACAAAGCTTCAGTAGCTGTTGATAGGCAGGGAAGAAAGCTCTTTTTGTTGGCAATTGTATAATGGGGAGCAAAGCAGTAGCTTAATGTCTTTGACTGTGATTTGCTGGATAGGATGGGCAAGGAAAATCCTGTGCCACACAAAGGATATTTTGCCTTGTAGGGATTTGCACTATATCTTTTGTTCTCAAAGGAAATCTCAGCATCAGTCATTTTTGGGGACCCATTGGATGCTGATTTTGCTTTCAGGTTTTTAGTCATCCCTTCCCCACACCCATTATCAAGTGGATACTCAGAAGCAGTGTGATGAGGCTGTTTGTTGGCCAGATGGATTTTCTCTCATGTAGGCTAACTGTTTGCATGCTGCTTTGATTTCCGTGTTGGTGACAACAACCTCCTCTCCATGTTTCATGTTCTTTCTCCTTCTGTCCTTTTCCTGGTACTCTGTGCATTTGTAGGGATGCATTTGGAGGCATGTTATCATCATTGGCTCATTTTGCGGGGAAAAGGGTTGATCATATCATTGGAAAGTAATTCACTTGACATCCTTGTACTCTCAGAGGTGTGAGAAAAGCAGTTCATTATAAAGGGTTTCAGGAACTGGCAAGACAGCTAACTTCTTTAACTAAAAGCATTTTATGAAGCTGGTATGTTGTGAACTCCAGTGAGAAGTTTAATTTTGCTGCGTGACTTTTGAGTAACTGGATGTTGGAAGTTGGGTGTGCAAGATCCAGGCATGATTTAAGCAAGGAATGGTCAGTTGAGCCTTTTAATGACCCTGTGTCCCTTCATTTTAATATACTTGACAATTTGACATTTAGTGTCACACATTCTTAAAAGAATTTTTGTAGTATTCAGACTCCTCCTGTCACTCAGTGGTTATTCTTCATCTTGGCTGCATCTTGATCTTTACAGCTGGTTACTCAAGGACTCAGAGGAACTATGTTATAAAGCTGTTAACATTGTGGATGGGCTTCCATGTGCTGTTTTATTTCACCTGCATGATAGTTTAAAGTCTGCTGTGTATCAGTGGTGTTTGTACTGACAAGACTGTGTACTATCCCCCATAGCTTTAGTCATCTCGTGCTCAGCCTTCTGTCTCCTCCAGTCTCCTTGGCAACATGTATCTGGGTTCTCTACTTCATGATTTATTTTTTTAAGCTTTTGAGAGCTGTGGGTGACTTGAACAGTGTTATGGACTGATTGTTAAAGAAAAACCTTAAATCAGCTTCCCATTCTCTACCTTCTGAGCTCTTTGCAGGCATCAGTGTAGATGGGGAGATATAAACCTGAATCTGCATGCAGGTGGCAAGGTGGTAGATGTAAAAAGGGATTCTGCATCATGAAAAAGAAGCACTGTACTTTTCAGGTGGCTTAATGTGAGAAATAATAATCAGTCTACAGGAAGGGAAGAGGAGATTCTTGAGGTCTGTAAGCAGTTTTGCTGCCTGGTTGTTAGCCTACAGTTGATAGAACTGCACATATGCTCCAGGCACACAAATCATAAAATCAATCATGATTTCATCGAAGCAGTAACACTGGTTCATCATATTTATGTAAAATTTAGTAACAAATGATGAAATGATTGAATTGTGGAAAATCTGATGGGTAACTAGCAATAACACATGCAACCATTATAGCAGGATAGGTCATTTCCCTGGAGAACTACATATGAAGCTCTCTTCACCCCTCAAATGATTAAATATTAAGACTCAGACCGAGGTGGCTCACTCCATCAAGAAAATGGAATTTTCTCTGTTTCAGCCTCGATTTCCCTGCTGGGGAGTGAGGAATCCCCACAGTATAAGATTCCTCTGACAACATGAAGTCCCAGACCAGTGTCAGTCTCCATGGGAGCTTAAGTACATTGGAATTTTGATGGCAGAGTCACCTACCCTCTGCCATCTCTGGGGTGCTTAGTGGCAATACGCCGCTACCCCCAGGATCCCTACCAAATGTGAGCCTTTAGGAGTCCTTTGGGGCTTCAGGGACAGGGGCTTTTTCCCATAGGAAGAGGGATGATTTAATCTGTGAGCTTCAGACTTCAGTAACTGGATTATTCAGTATCATTTTTCCTAAGCGATTCAATTATTTTGGCATTTGGAGTTCTTAAATAAGTGACCCAATTACTGAGAAGCAGCAGTATTAAATGAAACAATTGATATGAAATATAAATTTCTAACTATTCATCAGCAGTAGAAATTCTTTCCACATTTCTTAGTACTTTAATGACTTGCTTTGAACAATTAATCTTTCTCAGTGACAGCAGTTAAAAACAGCAGAGACAGCCCACAGTCTGTGGCTGAGACCTAATCCTCTTTAGTACTGAATAATGCATAAAAGGTATCAGCACATAAGAAATAATTCTATGTGAAAACCAGGCAAGTAAAATAAATCATTGAACATTTTAAGTTTATGTCCACAGGCATGAAAAAGAATGGGAAACCACTGGGCTGGTATTCACCTGTGCACTCAATTGAGCTATTGCAGTAAACAGAGGATATATGCAGTAAACCGAAGATATATGCAGTAGGAGTAGGATGGATGGTGTTGGCCTGTGGAAATTTCAGACTGAAGCCTCTGACTAAAGAAGCCAAGTACTCTTAATGCCCACTTGCCTCATTCTGCAGTTGGATTTGATCGATGTTTTTGACAGGAACGTTGTAGAATGGAGGATTACCAGATTCTCAGAACTGAAAACAAGTGCAGAAGCTGATGTAACTTTGGTACAACTCAGGCGTGGGATATTAAGTGTCTTTTAGCTATTCTCTAAAGTAGATAGATGCCTGAGTCCTGTAGTACTTGTAAAGGAAAGTCTGCGTAGGAAAAGGTGCTGTACCCAAGCCCGGTCTGTGATCAAGATGGGTACAAGCCGCAGGAGGGATTCGAGAGCAGCTGTGCTAGCAGGAGCAGACGTGGCAGGTTTAGCACACAGCGTGTTTAAGAGCACAAGTTCAGGTATCAGAAAGGATCAAGTGTAAGCAGGGATTCACAAACCTTCTTGCTCTCTGTGTTCACCCTGACTAGACGCAAACAGCCTTCTGGAGTACTGTGTTGGTTTTGCCTTACTGCCTGAGCTGATTAATTTGCATTGGTATTGACAATCTTAAATGAGTCCTGCCTGGAAAAATATGTGAAGATCACCTGTATTTTACTGTAATCTGTCATATTCTAGGCAAAAAAAAAAAAAAGAAGTCTTTATTCAGGAACCTTTCCTTAGCTGGTGATATGTCATCCTAAGCATTAAACACAAAGGAGAAAAGGTTGAAATGCATCTTGAGTTCCTGTACTCTACCAATTCTTTGAGCTGAGCTCTATTGTTAAGAAGCACCAAGATAATCCCTGAAGAGATCAAATACTCTGTTTTGACCCAGCACCTTTTGATTTAAGGGTGAAATCTTGTACCCTGTGAACAGCAGCATTTCCTTTGTACTTGTTCTCCTCCTTTCCCATGTCATTCTCTCCTTCATATGCAAAGTCTGAGAACAGCCATCTACTTTCAGCTCCTTCAGTATCTTTCTTCCTCTCCTACCCATTCCACAGACCACTATTTTTATATTAGGAAGTGTGTATTACTGCAGTTATTTTCCTGTCATATCTCAAATGTGTGTTTCGGAGTCTGTGGTGGAATAGCTACTGACTAGGTCAAGTCTGCCTTTCTAGACATTCAAGTTTCACATGAATTCTCCTCTTCCTGAACTTTTCTCTGTGCAGAAAACAGAAACATCAATGTTATTCCTAAATGCAGGCACTGAGCAGTGAAATCTGAAGATCATGCTAGAGATAATTTCAAGACAGCACAGATGTGCTGCAGCAAACGGACTTTGGCTGGAGAAAAAATGTGGGGTTTTCTTTTTTAAAATTAATGCTAGGTACAAAAGCCCAGCAGCATTGTTGAGATTTTGGAAAGAATTTGAGATAAAGTTGTGACTTTAAAATCGATTCTGAACTGACTCTTGGCATCCTAGGTGAGACCAGTTTGGTCTCAACATCTAATGTATGGGTGCTCCATCAAAATGGAAAGGCAAACCCCAGTGCCTTCACTGAGGACAGTAATTTATTCACTGGGGTTAAACTGATCTCACTGAAGATAAATGTAGGCTCGCTCTTATAATACCATTGAAACTGCTTTACATTTAAGCCCATCCCTCTGTGTATTACAGAATGGTAACCCATCAGTAGTCCCTGTTCTTATTTCACCTGTGGTAACAAGTGTGCTAAAGGTGACTGATGTAGTTTGGCTTAGCATGCTTCTCTGTAGACACCACCCCATTGCAAGCATAAATAGGTGCTGGGCTGTACATACTTATAAACCTACTGGGTGATGGTACAAGATAATAGTTCTTTGTGAAACCAGGTCCATTACAGCACTCTCCCCATGTTCAGGCATAAATTTTCCCTAAACACTGTCTCAGCTCTTGGCAGTTCTTTGCTTCATTATGAATATACCCTTAGGTCAGCATTGTTATTGTGGGTACAAGAAAAACAAGCTCAATCTTTGTTGCTTTATACATGAAAGGTCCTGAGATTGAAGTATCTTTGAAAGCAAGGAGAGAAACCCTGAGTTCTGTTCCACCTGTGTGTGACCTCCCCCATTATGGGGAGCCCTTTTGTTTAGTGCAGACCTCTTATAGATTTTCTCCTAAGTCCATTTTTATAGCCAGCAATTCCCATGAATCTCTGCCATTTTAAACGTGCCACCCTGGAAATGCCACCTCTTCCACAGAGATTGCCATGATACTCATTATGAACAAGGTGGGAAACTGTTTTGTAGGATGGAAGAGCTGAGAATAACCAAAAGCAGGTTGCTAGTTGATTGTCTTTTCAGTGACAGTCTTTCAGTTGGGTATTATACTGGGTAGTCTCTAGTGGGCAGGACTACCCTCCAGTTTGTTATTCATGTTCAGATGTATTTAGTTCAGAACAGAAAAAGAAATCCCTAGTCTAATAGAAACTTTTTTTCCCCACATATAAGTATGGGTTTATCCTTCTGTGAGGGACATTTCTTGTTGACTTGAGGGAGCTGTGTGAAAATAAAGGCTTTGTTTCAGCTCATGAAAACAGTATTCTAAAGGCGCCAGTAAGAATAGTATAATGGGTACATGTGGGTCAAAATATAGATATTTAGCAGCTGTTTCTTGTAGTTCGCAGTTACATGTTCCTCCTTCTGTCTAATTACAGGGATGCAGGATGCTTCAAAGAAGCTCACAGAGTCTCTTCATGAAGTGTATGAGCCAGATTGGTACGGACGAGAAGATGTGAAAATGATTGGAGAGGTAAGATGTGTGGGAAGGATATGTATTTTGGCTGCAAATCGATTAATATAAGCTGTGTAGGAGAACTGTACATCCGAAATCACCCTTAATTCTTCATTGCATGTTAAATCCTGTTTTCTGAGCATAGAAGTTACTGGTCTTGTGAAATGCACCTCCTGCTGACCAGATGCCGCATTTGCAATGTCTGTTTTATGAGCTAGATGACATAAGCTCCTGCTGAGTTCAACACCAGTGTGAGCAGAATTGATCCTAATAGTAACTGATTGACAAGGTTGCACAAGGTACCTTACATGCAGTTTTACAGTCAGGATTCTCAATTCAACTGAATGTTAAAAATTATCAAGTCTGCTTTATCCTTGTGTGCTATATAGCAACTGTTGAGCCAGTAGCACTAAACAGGCTATCTGACAGGACACTCTCTGGCAAGAATTTGGAATTTAAGGACAAATAAGACAGCAGGGCATGATTCATTTTAGCATTTTTGCTTCTTTCAGTGATTAGAGAAGAACCGTCTTTTCTAAAGGACACTGCAGGAATTTGTCTTCAGGCGCTCTGAACTGCCTGCTTAAACAGCCTTAATTCTGGGGGAAATGTGTCAGCAGATGTGCTGGTGGTGACAAGAAAGTGCAAACTGTTGTCAGTGCAGCTTTCAACCACCTGGCATTCAGTTTGCAAGGCCTCCTGCATAATATAATTAACAAGAGAGTGGAAGACAGAGCAGTCTTCCCGAATCTGCATAATTGCTTTTCTTCTCTCTGACTGCCTTCCTCTACCCTTCTCTGCTGCTGAAGGCATGTCATGGTCTTGATTTTAAACACACCCAACTTCCAAACTGTGTAAGTTAAAATACTGCACCATTTATATTGTTTTAGGTAAAACACCTGGAAGATCTCCCACTGCATCTTGCTGTAGCACCTCATCTTGTATTTGTAGACCATTAGGATTTACACTCAATTTGTAATTCTCTATGAAAGGACCAGAATTTGGCTCTTAATCACTATTAGATACAGGGACGAGTGTGAGATGTGTCTTCTCAATAAAAGACTCGTAGGCAATATGACAAAATCTCTGCTTCTGAATTTTCCCCCTGTATAATTGCAAATGTAGATTTATGCGTCACTTATTCTAGAGTAAAAAAGAATGATCCATTTGTGCAGTCGAGGATATAAATGATCATTCCAAAAGGGTCCCATATAGATGACCTTATTCTGTATGGTAGCAAAGATGATGGATTGAAGGACTCTTCAGCAATGTTATTTGAGTCCATTAGCCTTCAGAAAGTCTCCATGATATTAACTTGTCCAAAATATGTATCAGCAAGATACAAAGTCAAAGGCATAAGAGTGGCAGTTGCTTCCTATGATCTAATGCTGTACTGCTCTGTAGACCACTGTGATTAAACATTGTATTAATAAATGAGGTATTTCTTTTAAGCATGATTAATAGCTTGTAATAATTCATTAGGGACTCTGTTAGGGTAGAATATGAATGAACTGCATGGTAGCATTGCACAGCATTTATAATATGCCCTATAGTAGCTCATGATTAAACAAATACTAGGGAATAGCTTTCTGGACTTGTAAGGATAGCAGCCCAGCAGAGCAGTGCTCCCCACCTTTAGCTTCCCTCCCACCAAAGGATGTTGGCATGTTTCATATCTGGCATCCCAGCTTTCTAGCAGTGTGAGGCCGAGTTCTTGTCTGTGCATCGGCCATTTCATCCCATGTCCCTTAATGCACAAAATGTGTGGGATAGAAAGACAGTTCTTTAGGGTAGATCTGTACAGCTTTTATTTTAAAAATGACCTGGTAAAGCTAAGCTTACAAATCCTTGTCATTGATGGGAAACCTGCTTTGTTTTTTACTTTATTCTGTTTACTGTTCTACTTTTAGTTGTACTTCTTTTCCCTGTAAGGAAGGTTCTTCATCAGTGAACGCACTTAGGCATAAGAACTAGAGCAGCTTCAGATTCTGTGTTGTTGACCATCAGGGACCTGAAGCTGTGAGGAAGAGCGTGAATCCATGATGTCCTTATTTTCTCATAGCAGTTACTCATTGAAGGAATGAGAACACAAAGTAATTATTAAGCTTCATCGATTTTATTGTGAATGAAAACTTGCAATGTCAAGGTATTCCTTTTCATTTACCCTATAATCGCACTATGATTTATTGCCATAAAGAACATTGCAAAACCTCAGAAAGAATAATCTTTATCAATTATATTTGCATTTCTCCGAGTTCGGGAGTCAAATGAAACTTCTAAGCACATTTTTCTCTTTTCTACCTTTACAGAAATGCGATGAACTTTGGGAAGACTTTCATCAAAAACTGGTGGATGGGTCATTGTTGACCTTGGATACATATCTAGGACAATTTCCTGATATCAAGGTACAGTAATGATTTCCTATAAAGGACAATTTGTAAAATTACTGTTGAGTCATAAAAGAAAAAGCAAATGAGATTACAAGCAAAGAGAAACAAAAAGGGGAGGGGAGGGAAATATAAGTCATTCTTTCCATAGTGTAAAAGATGTTCTGTAAGTAAATCCCTAACATTAGGCTGCACTGATTTTCCAAGTGAACAAAGATATTTTTCATGCAGTAGTACTTGGAAGTAAATCAGCCTTTATAGATAAAACTTAGATGTTTCTTCCTGCTCCAGTGTATTTGTTATGAGAGAGTTCTCACCACCTTCAACAGGGACACGTTAAGCTCTTCAGCTGTTAAAATGCCAGACAAATTGCATGAAAAGCATGACTTTTGTACTGGCTAGATGCACCTGTGGGTATCTAAATATCTTTCTCTTAAGTAAGCCATGATTCCTATCTTTTAATTATTTCTGAAAAGTTTGTGTAATACACATCAGGAGAGGCTGTTATGCAGGTTCTGGCCCCTCCCATATGCCTGTCTGGTGTTACATACAGTCCAGAGAGATGATTGCTAAATGAAATGTGTGGGTATCATTACAGGTGAGAGGTGGACACCTTTATATTTGAATGTGACAGTATGGATAGAGCTGGAAATTCTTTAGAGTTATTTATGATTGAGTAGGTATCACACAGTCATCCCCTTTGTCACCTACAGCAGGGACCAAACTAAAAAGTAATACAAATATCCCATCGTTACTTCAGTCTCAAATTTGCTTGTAAATGAAACTGCCCCTATGCCCTGTCAGCATGTGGAATTTTCATATAATACATAGCTTTGTAAAGTTGGTATTTATTAGAAAGAAGACTTTTGTTTAGTTTTAAAAGAATTATAGCAGGTAAATTAGAATTCCTATTATAAGTTGAACTCCAGTTATCTTAGTTGTGTGTCAGAGAATACACTGAGAAGTATATTTTAAGCATTTTTCCAACTCTAGAAACAAATAAATTCTTTATTAAATTTGCACACTGCATAAGGGAAGAGGATACTGTTACCATGAGTTTAACAGGTCCACTTATTCTAAAGAATGATACAAGTCTTGCATAACATTGATATCTCACTTCTAAGTCCTGCAAGCCCTACACCCACAAAACCCCTTCCAAACCATCTGTAAATGGATTCCTTATTTAAAATGAGGTGATTAGTTTGTCTCTTTTACCATTCCCATGTTCCTGAATGATATTGTAGTTCAGATACTAACAGCAGATAAGGGAGACTAAAAATATATCAGAAACTTAAATGACAACATGAGTAAAATAGCTTTTAAAGCAGTGCTGTTTATGTTGACTTTCATTTCTCCCCTTGTACAGACTCGCATTGCAAAACGAAGCAGAAAGCTAGTGGACTACGACAGTGCAAGGCATCATCTGGAAGCCTTGCAGAGCTCAAAAAGAAAAGATGAAGGCAGAATTACCAAGGTACCGCAATTGGAAAGATGCTGGCAGAAGAACTGGGGAGCTTGGGAGGCATTTGTTTCTGTGTGGAGCCAGAGCACAAAGTTCTTCTTCTTTTTCCCCTTTCAGAAAGGGAAATAATGATATCCTTAATCATAAACGCATATTGGGTATTTTGATGCACATGGAAGGCACACTCAGCCTCTTTCAGGAATGAATCCTATTTCAGCCCTAACTTTCTCTCTTGGTGAGACTGAGGGGACAGCAAGTGCTGTGTTGACCTTCACATGTGGGACTGAATTACATCCTTTATTATTACCATTGTAAAAGGCCCGCAAAATAAATGCACAAACCCAATTTTGGCAGGTTTTGCTATGTCATAGTGATTGCAGAAGTCACCCTGTTTCATTTTGGTTTAGGCAGAAGAAGAATTTCAAAAAGCACAGAAAGTGTTTGAAGAGTTTAACACTGACTTACAAGAAGAGCTGCCATCTCTGTGGTCACGGTAAGCCTAGGCAGATAGTGTCTGGAAGGCCTAAAGGGGGAGTAAGAAAAAGAAACCAGGGGGTTTTAATGAGCATTATCTTTTTTGAAGTAATAAAAGGGGAAATGCCTGCAAATGATCCAAAATTATACTTATAAGTGTATGCTTATTTCTTTCAGTGTATCTTGGCACTTAAGATTCCTTATCATATCTTCATTCTGAGGTGCGAAAAGGCTTCCATTTTATGGGTAAAAAACCATGTCAGAGCATAGAATGACAGGTTGTGACTATGGCCCACTGCTTCCATAACCTTTCTCAGACACCTTGGTGGTGGTCAGTTATTAATAAAAAGGATCAAATGCTTCTGCTGTCAAAAGTAACTTCGCAGAGCAGCCATGTGCTTTTCTAGATTTGCAGTGGGTCTACTTCTAAGTCATTTTTCTGTAAAAGATATTGAAACAAAGAACTTTACAAATATATAAAGATTTTATGGCAGTTGTTTCTAAGTTCCTGTAAGGTACTACTGGGGCAGTAGAAGAAGAGGAGAACAACGTTATAACTACATGAGAATACACATTTTGTAGCTTTTAACTGACTGTGTCTGCGATGTAAAAGCAGTTGATGGCATAGATAATTCATTTGAGATGCTGAGGCATGAACTGTTTTCATACAGACAATGCAGACGAAATGAATGGGAGAACAAAAGCAGCAGGAAAACAAACAGCTCATTGGTGTGCTATGGTCTTTAACAAATGCTGGAGTGGGAATGTGTTGTGAGTCACTGAAGTATCCTTTGTCTTCTCTGCCTTCTAAATTGATTCCTGTTAAATTTCAGATCAATAGAGAGGTTTCCTGCTGCGTTTCTTCCTGTTTCAGTTGAAACGATTCTTAGGACTTCAATGTATCTATTTTGTGGGCTTACTAAAAGTAAAATGGCATATGAATGATACAGACTAAGAGCCCTTTTATTTCTGTATGTGTATTACCAGCTAACTAGTCTCAGAGAAAGATAGAATTTAATTTGAGCGATAGGCATAATTTAGAAAGCAATTGCTTTGAAAGGCCTTTACTTTTTAGTTATTACAGATCTTCAGAGAGAAAATAATCCATTGAGTTGACATTTTGCAGGCTTATTCGTATGCTAAAGATGATTTTTGTTGAAAAATCGTTGAGAAATTACACATGAAAGTTTTAAATAGGCAAAAGAATAATTTAAAACCTAAAAAAGCACTTTCTACTTTTGAAGTGTACAAGCAGTATATGATCACTCACCCCAAGCAAGCAGATTTTTGACTGCATGTGCAAAAATGTCTAGTCTATATTAGGATTTTTTTTTCTCTTGCATACATACTCATGTATTTTAGGACTGATTTCTTTAAGGAAGGCTGAGCATGGGAGTCCCACCCTCAGGCTGTACCAAGCTGTATATCTTAAAGCTGCCTCTAGAATCACCCAAATCACCTAGATGCTGCAGTAGGGTTTTAGGGTGCAGGCACTCGCAGTGCTAGACTGGTACCTCTCTCCTTTTAGTTAATGCTTGCCTACTGTCTAGTGGGAAATAGACTATTCAGAGCACCTGGCCTTCTATGTGCTTGAGCCACGCTTATTCCAATCCAGTCTTCCCCTTGCCTGAAACAAGCTGAAGCTCCCCACTATGGAGTCGTCTCAACCTGCTCACTCTCTGCAGTGTGAAATATGGTGGTTCTTAACACAAACAGAAATAATTGTGAATCAACTAGCTTGAAATTTTAACAATTGATAAATTTGCTTTGTTGAGAGTAATAGTCAAGAATGCTGCTTGTAGTCTGGGAAAAAAATAATTTGCCTTTGTGGCCCTCCCACCCCTATCTTTTATTCTCTTCTTCCTTTCTTTGTGCCATCCTCCATAGACGAGTTGGCTTCTATGTGAACACCTTCAAAAATGTATCCAGCCTCGAAGCCAAGTTTCACAAGGAAATAGCTGTAGTGAGTAAAAATGAATATTTCATGCATAATATATTATGTGATATGCATAACAGCAAACAAATGCTGCAAGTAATGCAGCAGTAAAAATCTAGCAGGGGCACACATGACAATTTGCCCTAGATCCAGATCTGTGCTACAACCCTTGGTATTCGCTTCAACTTGCCATTTTTGTACTGTCCTTAAGGAAAGGGCAGCCTGTACAATTTTGGGTTATAATGCACTATGAGTTATAGCACTAAAGCTACTTTATATTCTGATAATTTCTCCATTCCTTTTAGCATGCTGTTGCCTTCAGTATTTTTTCTTTGTCCAATTGCTAAGCAGCTCATTGCTGTCATCAGTACAAAAAAGCCCCCATGTCAAGCATTCCCTTTAAAACCGCTACATACATTGTCAGCAATGCCACATTATATGTGACTCCTAGGCAAATTGAGCATTTTCAGAGAGGATCTTTTGAATATGCTTTGCTAAGTGGTAGTGTATTATCTATAGTAACCTGTTAATAGGAGCCAAAATTGTTTGGAAAAGTTGCTTGACTGAAGTCTCATGTTAATTGAGATTAAGTTTTTGAGGGGGACACATGAATCTTCTTGGCTGCACATGTTGCTTTTAACTTCGGGAGACCTCCTTCACTAGAGATCAGGCAACAGTCAGTCACTTATAAACTTGTCCTCTGAAAACCAGCTTATGTTTTTGAAGAACTGCTGCTATCTTTGATTCTATGCATTTTGATAGGTTTCCGCTTAGGCTTTTGATATACATGGCACTGAGTATTTTTGGAAGTACCTATATACCATTTTAAAGTTATCAGAATGTATATTGTCAGGTTATCAGTTATCTGACCAGATTTATCACCTGTGTTTTTAATTGTGACTGTAGTGCTTTAGACAAACTCAAGGAGGTGTTTTGTTTTCTCAGCTGTGTCACAAACTCTATGAAGTGATGACGAAGCTGGGAGATCAGCACGCAGACAAGGCCTTCACCATTCAAGGGGCACCAAGGTGAATTTACTGCTTTTTTTAAATGAATTCCATTGCAGTAGGCTTTGTGGGTTTCAGCATACGTAGTAATCACCTACACCATGTGTAGCAATTGTGGTATGACACAGTCAGTGGGTCTGTGCCTTCAGGATGGCAGATGAAGGGGCCTTGCATGAAGTTCTTCTCAACATGAGTAAAGGTGCAAAACTCCCTTTATCACTCAGTTATTTTTCCTTTTAGAAAAAATAATAAAGGCCAGATTCTCTGCTGTTGCAAGTTAGCCTAGCTCACTGTAGACTATTATGCCAGTTTGCACCAGCTAACTCTATGGCTCATTTATTCTTAGGTGCTTAGCTTACAGCCACATTGCTAACTCTCATAGTTGTTGGTTTGTGTTTTTTTTGATGCCTTGAAGTGGTTAGATGTGTTTTTAGCTCCTAAAGGCATATGATTAGGTGAGAAACCCAACCTTTGTAAGTCAACTTTTATCTCTATTGCTTATGGGGAAAAGTCAAAGAAATGTGATCTGAAAGTGCATCTGAAAAGCTGAAGTAAAAAGAATGTCACAAAATGTCATATTTTAAATGACTTTTAAGAGAAATTTTGTCTTAAAATAAAAATAAAAGAAAAAAAATATCAGATGGTGCTTTCTTAAGGTCAGAGAACATCAGTCCAGTACTTCTGATATTTTTGCTTGCAACAAATGTAGCCTTTCTGCCATAACTTGATCTCTCAGTACTGTAGTAGTGATAGGCAGAAGATGTTGAAATGATAAATTATAACACAATGATATTTAGAGTGAATACGTAGATCCTGAATTTCCAGCCAATCCCAGCTCTTCAGGAGCAATGAGAACAATGCTAATTTGCCCTCAAGATGGACTCAGATTAGCAACAATTAAGACTGACTAAACAACATAGCATCTGCCTCAAACATATGGCTGATAGTCCGCATTTGTTTTGAGCTCACTTGGGAAGAACAAAGAATGAAATGTGGAATCTTCTGATCTAATGCAAGATTCAGAACTACTTTGTCGAGTATGTGTTCAAACTTTTTGTTTGGAGTAGCTCAGTGTTAAACCATGCTTCTTAAGATACATACATATGCACTGCCTCCAGAGTTGCTAGTTTATGAGTCATCACTTCCAGCCTGGGATGGATTTACAAGATGGACTATGTTTCCATAAAAGATTTGTAAAATACTTTTATGGGATGAAAAATAATGTAGTGCTGGAAAATTTCAAGTGCATTTTGTAATAACCAGGTATTTTTTCCACCTGTGTCTCTTAGACTATGTCCAGCATGCACATGCTTGTTCCCACTGAATTGCTTGTTCCCACTGAATTTCTTGTTCCATCAATGAAGGAAAGCATAATTATCACTGCAAATGAGTAAACGTAGGTTAGTGTGGTGTAATCTTCTGAACTTTCAAAGTTCTTTTTAAAAATACACTATTTTTTTACTTACCATGTTACACTCTTTTGCTGTACTGTTCACAGAGCCTTGTGTGAAAATCTGGATAGATTTTGACTTCCGTTATTAGTTGTGATGCTCTAAAAGACTACTTAGGAGTGGGTCTTTGTAAGGTAAAACAGCTCTCCTTTTTAGATGCATGAGGAGTAGATTCTAGACAAGTGCAACATCTGATTTGTAAAGAACTGTATAAAAAGAAACAGCTTAAAAACTTGTATGCTGCTGAATGTCCTGAAGGCAAATACTGTACCTGGGAAAGAAATTTCTTAATAACTGCTTATTTTTTCTTTTTTCACTATTTCCACAGAAAGAGGTGGTGAGTGTGAGCTAAGTCTGTCCTTTCCAAAGAAGTGATTTTTCTTGTGTTAGCATTAGGAACATGTTTATGTTGTGATCTCTTCAATCAGGTAGTGCTTCTGTTCTCCGTGAAGATGCATAGGAGTTGCTCTTCTCTTACTGAGTACTGTGGTCGTTGAGTGTTGTAGTTTATAGCTTCTCTGAGTTGTAAGCTTTCAGCAGCTCTAGGTAGCTCAATATGTCTCAGTGTTTGCACCAGGTCCTATCATGCGAAGGGCAGATCCTTTCTTAGGACTTCATCAGACCTTTTCTTACTACCACCAGAGCTCTGATGAAATCACTTGATAGTTTTTGTTTATAGTTGGGGTGAGTTGCCCCTCTAAATAGTGATATCCTTATAATAATCTTGGTTGTGTCTTATTTTATTGAAACCTTTGCAAAGTTGCCGGGCTTTAAAAATTATTTGCATTACTCATTGTTATGCTTTCCCCTGGGGATTTTATCTTTAAAGACTTTTATTCTGAGAAGTGTATGAAATAATAATTCCAATAATAATTTTTGACAATAATTCCATCTTTCATTTTATGACAGTTACAAACTTATACATGAAACATAATTTCAAATACAGAATCTGAAAAAGTGCCGGTACTCTGTTTCCCTCAAGTTACAATGATCAGGTAAACAGATCCAAAAATCAAGATCACTCAAAAGTAAAACTTCCTTTGACTTTGTAGATCACTGAATTTTAATTGAATTTAATTGCGGCTTTAGTTTTAGTCATTATATAATGGCTCAGTTCATCTCCTGTGTGTACTGCCTTTTGAGGTCACTAGCATGGCATCAGGGATGCAGTTCAACTATTGCATCAAATGGTCAAGGTATAAGTCAGCATGATGTGTATGTATTCGATATGTTTGCTTCTGTCTAGTGACTCGGGTCCACTCCGCATTGCAAAAACACCATCACCACCAGAGGAGGTCTCTCCCCTGCCAAGCCCTACTGCTAGTCCCAACCATATGCTAGCACCAGCATCTCCAGTACCAGCCCGACCAAAGTCACCCACACAGGTAAGCAGAAACCTAGCAAGAGAAACTGGCCTATTCTGCAGTAAAAGATAGCTGAGATGATGTATATGATGGATTGTCTTAGCTAAGCTGTGACTGAGAAATGATAGGGAGGCCGCTGGCTCTGTTGTACTCTCTTCTGTTAATTGATTTTTCATCCCTGTGTCACAAGCATGAATGGAATGTGTTTTTTATGTAAGGAGGAATGAAGAAAATTTAAGGTGCCCAGTGAACTGTTGGGACTTGTGGTGGCAAAGCAAAATGCTTCTTAAAAGGTTGCGTAGTCTCTAAGGACCCATATCCCAGCAGTTAGAGTTTGAAAAACCTATTTCTAAAGCTCCCTGTGAATTTCAATTTTACCTTATGTATTTATATTATATATACATTATGTATTTCTTTATATACATTATGTATTACATTATACATTACGTATTTCTGCTCTTCATTCATCTTCAAATTTAGCCTGTGAGTGTCACAGGTCTGGTCAACCACTGCAACAGAAAATAGATCTAGCTTAGATAATGCTGTGATAGTGAAAGGCGTGCTGATTGTTATTAACACTGGATTGAGAAGTTTTACACAGCTGGATTCACTGGAGTCATTTCTGTTCTCACCAGAATTGGTGAGGTAAGAATCAGTTTCATGCATCAGTTTCATCTGTAGCGTTAAGAGTTGTATGTGATAGTTTGTGAACACATCAAAGGCTTGTGTTGATGTCACTAATATTTTCAGAATTGGGATAGTTTCTGTGCTGATTACTCTTTCTATGGTGAGGAAATTTAATTTTGCATTTAGTTACATGTGAGTGCACTTGTTTTCTGTGGTCTCCCAAAATATGATACCTCACTGCCTGAATACTCATCTGCTAGGACTTTGTTTCGTCATACTGGTGCCAATGGTGTTATGTCACGATACCACCCAAGAATTTTTTGTGACTTTTTTCCTTGGTATTTTGACAAATTTTAAAATTATCCAACTGTGTTTGGTATTATTCCAAGCAAATAGTTTGTCATGGTTATGCAGATCTCTGGAAAGCAGAAGCAATTAGTAACCTAAGCACCTTTGAGGTGCTGTGGTTCCCAGAGATGATATGGCCTTAGCATTAAGTAGGCTATAAAGGTAGAAACAGGTGGGCAGGAGCAAAATCCCAAGGCTAAACAGGTATGAACATAAGAAGCCAAAAAGCTGCAGAGGCCTGGTTCTTTGCAGTGTTGCCCTTCCAACTATGAGCTGCATAGGAGAGGAAGTGTCTTGCACTGTGTGCCCTTCGCAGCAGAAAAAAAATCACCCAAGAAATGCTTTTATATCTTAAACCTTGAGTTGCAGTGAGTTTGAAACACAGTTGTTTTGCTTTGTCCACAATGTTTGTTTCAAGGTACTTGGTGGTGAAGAACGAAACAATTCTTTTCAACCTATGAAGCAGCAGAGATAAAAACCTAGCCCAAATTGTTTAGGCCAAGCTTACAGCTCTTTCTTTTATCCCTGAGGTAGTCTGTGACATTTTTGCTGTCTTCTTAGCTGAGGAAAGGTCCGCCAGTCCCACCGCTGCCTAAGCTCACACCCACAAAGGAGCTGAAACAGGAGAACATCATTAACTTCTTTGATGACAACTTTGTCCCAGAAATCAATGTGACGACCCCATCACAGGTAAGCTTCAGAGAATGTGTGGGTCCCACCTTGTTACCACCCTTAGTTCTCCAAGATAATGGCCTTGGCTTTGTTTTTTTTAATAATCCTAAGCATCTGAAGCGGCATTTTAGTTATCCTCATTATTTCCCTTTCTTCCATCAAAATCATTAAAAATACTCCTTTTTTCTTTCGTGTGATTGACAAAAAAGAAAGGTACTTGGCTGTTTTAATCAACTTTTTGCAGGTATAAAACGCTGTACTGGCTACGTAATTTATTCCCTTGGTTTTGAGTCATAGAAACATTAGTTACACAGCAGAGAAGTGATCAAGATTACTTTCAGCTCATTATTATGAAATGATTAATTTTCTTTTTAGTTGCATATAACAAACAGAAAAGCCAGAGTTGTGTAATCTAAGTCTGTATAACTTGTGGTCATTGTTCAGCTTTTATGCAGTTGTGGTAACTGCTGGTTGTTCAGTAATGACCCTTTCTATTATGGTAATTATAACTCTGATATCTGAGCCTGTGTCTGTTAGACTGGGGAGAAAATATGCAGATCTGAAGCTCATGCAGAATTTTTATGAGTTTTTGTTTTCATGTGAATTGTTTTCGTACTCATTCAATTGACAACACAGAAGAATGTAGGCACAGCAATGAAAAACAATTATTCTAGAGAATTTGAACATGTGATGTTTTGTTTTCTTGTGGAGGGAAGAAAAAGGTCTTGCCATCCATAGGGATCTATTTGGAAGAGAAAAGAGTTATTTATAGTTAAGTCCCCGTGCAATTAAAGTATTAATGGCAGCTCCCAGTATGCAGCTGCTGCTGGGCCCTCCTGCGGAAGGGAGATTGCGGGTCTGTTGCATCGTTGTACCCTGACTTCATGGGTGTTATTACTGTGGCAGTGTTAGCCTTGGCATTGGTGGTAAGGGTTGGTGTAACTTGTGCTAGGTGTTTCCCACGCTGCATTAAATGGTGTATCCACCTAATCTACACATGTCAGGCCAGCCAGGGAAGCAGAAATGGATCTGGTTTGCTTTTCCATTAAGAGCTGACTCTGGAATGGAGCTTTAAGTGAGTGTAAGTCACATTTCCAGAATCTTCACAACCTTTCTATGAGAGAATGGTATAAAATTGGAATGGCATAATAAAGGTGAGGCATGCTGCTAGGAACTGAAATCTTTCCATCGTCTCTCAAGGAAAAATTGATCTCCCTTCAGTATGAGGTTTATATCCCTCCCTCCTCTTTAGTCAATGACCTGGGAATGACCTAAGCTATTCCCTGGCCACCTTCTCATGAATCATCTGCACTTTTTCTTCCACAAAACCCACCCCCTTCACTAAAGCACCTTCTTATATTGAGATCTCTTGGTGTGTACAGGCATACACAGATAGTGTGATGTATAGGTTTTATATTCTTCTGTAAGAGAACCAGCTATTGAAAATATATTGCATGAAATCCACACGAAATGTGGTCTTACTCCTCTTGGTGCATATGGCATCTGCTTCAATCCTCATAAATATCTTCATTTTTGAACTTCACTGAAAGACAATTGTTTCCACCTCCATTCATTTCTGATTATGTGCTAGCTAATGCTGTGTTGTTTCATGAAGCTGTATGACCATATGGGTACTAGTGCCTCAAGGGCATATGTGATGAATTCTAAATATATCGGATGAAAAGCACGACAGAATGAATGTCATGCTGGTTACTGGTGGGAAGGGCTAGTCTGGTTTTAACTTTTTAAAATGTGAGATCGTAACAGTGGCTGCAGTGTGTCAGACCAGTTATCTGTCATCACCAGTGGCCAAAAGCAGCGGCCAAGAGAAGAATGTAAAACAAGGCAAGCAAATTTAGTACTCCTTGCACTCCTTTCTCCTATGGTATCCCAGCCTTCAGCCGTTTGCAGCTCAGGGGCTTCATCAACATGATTTCTACCTACTTAGTAATCCATAACAGACTGCTTTGCCACAGATTCACCAATGCTGAAAAACTGAGCAGATTTTTCACATTAACACTACCCAGTGGCCAGGCGGCCCCCAGCTGAGCTCTGTGCCACATGAAGGACCACCACCTCTTCTTTATTCCACATCTGCCACCACCAACTTCACTGCTACCTGCTTTGAAGGAGTAGCCAAACCCCTGTGCCTTTCGCACTGGTGTAGATCCCACCCCTCCTACTCCTCCTCCAGACTGAAGAGTTCCAGGTCGCTCTGTCACTCCTAGCGTGGCAGCTGTGGCACTATTTGACCATTGACATATTTTCAGGTAACACAAAGAGCTCAGATGTCCTGTGGCATATGGAAGCCATCAATCACCTATATTTGAATATCTCTTTACCATTAATTTACACTCCTAAATGTTTGCTTATTTTACAATTACCGTCATCATAATTATCTCCTAGTTTTGCTGTTCTTACAACTGCTCTGCTGTTGTAGGCTTGCTCTGGTGTACACTTGGGTCACAGTCAGGAACAGGCCATTGGACTGTGTGGTCTGCCCCTGTGCTACCATTCTTTCATAAGATTATAAGCGAATGTATGTGTACAGATGATTTCCCATGGTTCCATTTCCAATCTGAACACTTTTCAAAATAGCATTCCAATGAATACTTTACTGCCTGCATATTCTGTACACTGAAAGACAAGCTTTGCCCACTACTTCATAACCACTGAACAACTAGCAGCAGGCAGTACGAGTAGCCTTGTTACCAAACAAAAGATGCTTGCCTAGAATATTTGTCATTAGTGCAAATTAAATCTCAGCTACAGTTAATTAAAATTTTCTGTTGAAGCATGCTAATTATTTTTCTTGTTGCTTTACAGCAGGAAAGACCTGGAGCCCATTGAACCAAGAAATATATTTATAGTGACCTCAGAGGCCTTGGCTAATTCATTAATTGCAAATAAGAAAAAGGCTCTATGGTGTGATCCAGTTTTGTAAGAGCAGATCAATGTAGCAAGATTTAGGTAACGTTATGTAAGCTGTTTCCTAAAGTTTAGAGCTAAGGGCTGCATCAAATGTGAATTGGTATTCATGTTCAGAATTGAAATCTAATTCCAATACCCTAATATTTTGCTTTTGAAAGATGAGGTTTTCAAGAGTTATGTTTCTCTTCTAACAGAATGAAGTTCCGGAAGCTAAGAAAGAAGAATCTTTGCTAGATTTGGACTTCGACCCTTTCAAGCCAGAAGTTGTATCAACAGGAGTTACTCATTCACCCATGTCTCAGGTATGTCTTTGCCTTGAGGCAGGCGAAGCACACGGATGAAGCGTGCTGTGCTTGGTGGCAAAGATCTGGCTTGTGTTCTATGGAGCAGTGCTGTCTGCAGTGAATGAAAAACTTAATCTTCTGAGCAGCTCTAGTCAGCCATTTATCTTTCCCCCTCTATAACCCTACACGTGATGGACTGGGAGGTGAGGAAATTGTCAGGTGGTGAATGAGGTGTCTGCCAGTGAGAATGGTTTGATGGTACCTTGGCCTTGACTTCAGCATGGTATTGTCCTCCATCTTTATAATAACTCTCAGTGCCAGCATTAGAATTCTCCAGTGCCTGTTTTTCTGACAGTTTTTCTGACCTGGCTTTGACTCTTCATGTTTGGAAAGATGCCTCAGGGGACCTTGGTCTCATGGACTCAGCATGTGATTGCTTTGCTGTGATGGAGTTTCTGTACAAAGTAGTGGATATGAGCTGAGTGGTTTTGCTTTTATAAATCTGGTTTAGACCTAACATCAAAGAAAATGAGATCATGGCATAGGGTGTTTCCTTGCAGGATGTTGTGTTAAAGAAAATCTGCATTCTGGGGTAATATTTGCCATGGTGGTTTCTTGCAGCAATATGAAAAAAAAAAAGAAGCATAAAAGGGAAAAAAAGCTGATGTGTCAAGTTGCTGATTTTCATTGACTTATCCTCAGGGACCTGCTATTTTAAGACCCAGAACTCACCCTCACTCCCCACAGGGCTGATAGTACAATAAGGAAGCTCTCCTGGCCAGCAAAGCTGTAGCCCTCTGTTGTACACAAAGAAGGGAACAGTATTTTAATGCACTGTTAGCAAAACATCTTATTCCTGTGGCTGTCACTAACCTGGCTTGTACTGTGGGACATGAGAGGATTAATCAGCTGTTCAGGAATGCAGCACTGGGAAAGGAGTGAGAAGATGAGAAGCTTTAAGGCTGAGATAGTCTTGGTTCCCTGCTGATCTCTTCCTCAGTTAATTAGTGTCTTACTTGGTGTGCAGTCCGAGTTACGCAGTGAGATCTGTAGTGATCTCTGATGGGTTATGCACTGTCAGAAAAGCAGTGTATTGTAAGCACTCTGAACATTAGCTGAAATTCCTCGTGGTTTGCTAAGAGAGCTGTTCTATTATAGCAGAGGCTTTGTGCCTCCTCCTTCTTTTTTTCCTCCTTCTAAAGAGGGAAGGAGAACTCTTGCTGTTTTGCTAACTCTGCCCTTTCAGCTTGTCTTATATTGATGCTGATTAGAACAATGGGATCATGAAACCAAAAACATCTAACTTTTGTGACAGAGCATGTTTGTCCTGATATCAAATAAAGAGTTTCTTAGTTTAGCAAGAGTTGTTTTAGTTTCAACTGTACCATGAAATACAGAACATAATTCTGTGTAGAAAAATACATTGTAAGTTTTCATCTAAGTGCATAAGAAGCATTCACTGAGCACCTTCAGTATTTCCTGTCCTTTCATCTTTCCTCCTGTAGTCTGGGTCTTGGACTCACTGGATGTAACAGGGTTATTGCTATGGCAGCACAGCTGCAATCTTTGGAGAGCCCTGTTCTACCTTGCAGAGAGCTTGAGAGAGCCTTAAGAAGTATTCCTAGGTGTGTATAGTTTTTGCCTCAGTCACAGATGTTTTCCCTTCAGCAAACTGCTGAAGTAGTCATATAAAGACTCAGGTAGTCATTCTTGCTAAGATGCTTCAGGAGTCCTGGCATGACTTCCCTGTCGATCATTTAATTAATTGTTTCCTCTACTGCTCTGCCAGCGTGATCAGGCCACAGTAAGTGAGCCCTGGTCTGCCCTTCCTCACTTGCTTTTCTGTTTTTATGGCTGCTTCAGAAATGTCCTTTCTAAATGTGCCTGCCTCTGACCTCTGTTTGCTAGCTGTGTTCTGTCTCACCCTTCCCTTAGTTTATTCCTTCCTTCTTGTACTCAAAGTCTCATGAGCAATGAAAGGAAAAGAAAAAATGAAAATAAAGCAATCTATCTACTTCCATGGAAGTCAGTAGGATATCCAGGGTTTGTACCAGCTAGTGCTATAAGAACAGACCTGTCACTTCTCCTTAAAGTTTGTATATTCAGCTAGGAATGTTACAGCAGAGCAAGCAGGTACACGTGTAAATTACATCCACAGAAGAAGCACGTACCTGGGCTTAGACCAAGTTAAACTGATTGAGAAATGGCTGTTGATGTTAATTTGCTGTGAATCTGAGTACTGAGTTATTACTTCGTCTTTTGCGAATGCAGAAGTTTTTCTGAGAGCCATTTTGCCCTTATAAGAAGGAGGCAAGAAAAGAAGCGAGATGCAACAATTCTTTCTCTTGGGCAGATGTTAGATGTCGCATTTAACGTGTGCAAGTATTTCAGGAACAATTTTACATTTTACTTTATGAACATCTTTAGTTTTTGGTTTTCATGGGCTTTAACGTAGTTGCAAATATACTATATATGTTTTGAAGCTTATCAGACAGCTTTTGGGACCTGTCAGCAGAGGTTTTTCTCATGTGGTGGGCTATTAATATTTGGCATGAAGTCTGCTGCATTTCTATCACCTGTCCATTCAGTTCTTTGGCTAAGAGGTCACTGGCATTTATTACTTAACAGACTGGACAAGACAATGAAAACACTGGTCATCTTTCTTGTTTTGTTTCCAAAAAGCATGCCATTCCCCTTCCTGGTGTCAGAGTTATGAGAAAATCCACTTGTTCTCAGTGGGTAGCTGGATCATTTTTTAACCAGCTAAAAACCTGACCTATGTAAACTTTTTAAAGCTTGCACTTTGCAGAGACTCCTGTACCTGTTGAAAGTCAGTCACCGGCTCAGAATCGGACTGTTACTTAAGCACTTTTGATGATATGAGTTTGCTGGAAAGCAACAACTGTTTTGAAGTGGGAAATACCACAATCCATCACGTACTGCCCATCCTGTTGAACCAAGAAGTGTATTATGCAGTTATGTGCTTGCATGTGTGCTCACACACACATGGTAATATATAAAATGCATTTGTATATATGCATATAAATAAGTTACAAGGGCATGTAGGCATAGGAGAAGGGGGAATGGCTTTACGCTGAAAGAGGGGAGATTTAGGTTAGGCATTAGGAAGAAGCTCTTCCCTGTGAGAGTGGTGAGGCGCTGGCACAGGGTGCCCAGAGAAGCTGTGGCTGCCCCATCCCTGGCA
>WYDI02035307.1:8450-57238 GCA_009867235.2 Psittacus erithacus
GCAAACATTTTATTTCTTTTTAAATCATAAACCAACAAATTTTGAAACTTCCAGATACAAATTGCTTCTATAAGCAGGTCTGTTACAGACATCTGCAGCCCTGTTCTGAAACGTCAATAATACAGCAAACACGAAAATACGAAACCACAACTTTTGTCCTATTGAAAGTCCTGGAACTGCAAACTTACCTTATTACCATGTACTTTCAAATTTTCCTACTAGCATGAGTCTCAGGCACCATTTCCCTTCTTTTCATAAGAGCTTCCTCTTTGGGCCTTCTTTTTAACAAATAAAAGTGGTTTACACATCTATTGCACTATCTTTTCCCTTATCCTATCTCCACTGATAACGTCACTCACAGCCCCACCTCTCTTTAAAACTTCAGTGCCAAAACCAACAAACCAATCAAAACCCCACCACCCAGCCTCTAGCTTTTTGGGACCGGAAAAAAATAGTCAAGGATTGACCAATTCTTAATTCTTCTTGTGTGTAGCAACTCAGCTAATGGAGGGACAGACTGCAACAGCTGAAGTTTCAAGAATCAACTTCCTCCCATCTTTAAGGAGATAATAAAACACAGCTCAGACCATATGATACTCAGCTGTGTGATGTATTACCACCTTCAGCCATTACAAATCTGAGTGTGCCCCAGCATGTGATACCTTCCCTAGGGAGTTTTCAATAACTCCTCCACCTATTTTTGTTCACATTTTTATCTAGCAGCAGGGTAGAAGTGCAGCACATTTATGTCTAATAGGTTAGTACTATATAGCAGGGCATACATATATTGATTACCCAACATACCCAAATTAATCACCCCTAAGTATGCAAAAATATTCTGTAAAACTAAATTATTTATACAAAGAAAGCCCCATCCTGTTATAAAACTACTTAAAAATGGCTTATAACATAACTGCACTTCGTCCTCATTTTACTTTAATATTCACTGGGCTCACAGTTTACAGCTAGCACGTAAAAGGTGCTTTTCTAGTATATTACAATGGAAAAGAAGCTGTTAAATGAAAAAAAAACTTTTTTGAATGTGTATGCTCATTTTATTATACTTTGCTTACATACTATCAGGTAAATAGAACAGACATTAGGAAGAGCAGTACAGATTTTATTGAAGCAGCAACCTGTCATGCTTTAGATTCATAGTTCTAGTTGAAAACATCAAATGACCTAACACTTGACTAAAAAGAAAAGCAAAAAAGCATGCTTTTCTGTGAATTGGTGAAAGCAATCTCATACTTCTGTCTTGTGCATCTTCTGTGTTTGAGGAAAAAAGGCAGAAAGAGCTCTTGGCCAAATGATAGAGTTACAAAACTTCATGAATTCAAAAACTTTCTTAAAAGAAACAAGCAATAATAAAACCTTTTCAAAGACTTAATCTTGAGGAAAAAAAATTATTCATATTCAGCTTGAAGGATTATTTTATTTATTTTAGACATCAGTTAAATGCAGATGGTCTTACAAATTAACCAGGTAAATTAGTATTTTTATTTCATTTTGAGTGAGATGCAGACACATCTGAACAGGGATTTGGAAGCAGCATGCTATGCCTTTGGACACATCTGTTTTCAAACTGGAAGTATACTGCTTCCTTCCTCACATGTAACCTCATCTGTCCCCGCTTGCACAGAAGAAATGCCTTTCCTTTGGCTGCCTGAGTAAGATAAATATTTGAAAAGTGGTGTTTTTAGAAGAGTGAAGAAAAGGATGTTACAGGAATGACTGTGGAGAATGATAAGGGTTGATAGGGCAGGGGATAAAGTACAGAGCCACATGTAAAACATGGTGAAAAATAATAATAGAGATTATAACAGTTTTTTTAAATATCTAGGTAATGTGCCAATATTGTTGCTACTGAAAGATTTTTTTTCTTGAAACAGCTAAAATAATTCCAGTTCTAAAAAGCCTTAGCACACCATCTGCCAATCTTGATATTTAAAAACCTTCCTCACATACTTTTTTACAATTGACAAAATAGGAGAGAGAAAATAAATAATTTATGACCTAATCGTGGCCTAGCAATCTATTTGCAATCACTGCTCATGCCCTACATTTTAATTCTCCTTTGCTAATGGCATGTGCAGCCCTATTTCAAACCACAAATACTTCTGTAAATCGAATTTCAGGGGGTACACTGCTTATTTTGCCAACCTAATCCCACATGATTGGAATCAAAGTCACAAGCATTGGAAGTTAGAGAATAACATGATACGTACAAAATCAGACTCTAGGACAGTGTTTTCCTTTTTACATCCTGTCATTTTGGAAATACCCTTTGTTTCTTTCTCATACTGATGGTAAAAGGTGAAAATAATGTTCAAGCCATTAAACTCACAGGAATAACAGCTAATGCAGCTGCAGTAAACCACCTAACACCTTCATTCTGTTCACATTTT
Source organism: Psittacus erithacus (assembly GCA_009867235.2). Classification (NCBI taxonomy): domain Eukaryota; kingdom Metazoa; phylum Chordata; class Aves; order Psittaciformes; family Psittacidae; genus Psittacus; species Psittacus erithacus. The sequence goes on from WYDI02035307.1 coordinate 10,859, forward strand.
TCTGTACTATCAATGACAATTGACAGGTATACAGAGTCACCAGAGAAATAGTTATGCATTTTAAGACCATACTAGTCTGTGTGTACTAGCAGGTTAGAACTGTCAACTGAACCTTCCTAAGTTATATTTCACAGTAACAGGGCAACCCAAGAGTGCTCTACAGTGTTTATGGGTTACCTTTTACTGTGTTGCACTGTTCTCAGCCTCCTGAGCATGTTCATAGTCTGTTGGAAAAATGAAAAAACAAAAGCTAGAACCCTTCTGTTCAATAATTTATTTGGAAGCACAATTTCACACACAATATACAGACAAAATGGTGGCAGATTTTTCTCTGTATAATATAAATCCTTTAAAAAAGTACGCTAAAATACACAACATGCTACGTTGTGCATAATATATCAGGTTTCAGGCAGAACAGAATTCAAATGAAAGACAAACAATAGAAAATTAAAGTTTACGATGACATTTGCAGGAACAATCAGAAAAGTACAATCAGAAGTTGTGAACAACCTACTTAGCACAGTATTTCGTTTCATTACAAGCTGGGTGGTGCAAATCTAAATTTGAACACAACAAAGCCATAGAAATACCACCAGATGAGAACCTCCTTCCCACGTTTGTAACAGCATGTACATTCAGTTCAAATTCGCAGGTGCAGATGACTACATGCTATTTAAAAAAGTAGGGAAAAGAGCAGCAAATCACATACTCTACCCCAAACAATGACAGTGTTTTACCTACACTGAATTCTTGAAGACTTGTACCCCAGCTTGGATTAAACATGTCAAATGTACCAGCTGCTGACTTCCTTCTATGTCTTCTATTCTCTAAAGATACAAGAGAACTATGTAATACCATTATGTTTTGCCCTATCCTCCTCAATTGAATGTTCTCTAGACTGGGTTGCCGAGAATTTTTAAGCAAAAACGAAATCTGTCATTCCTCTTGAAAGGAGAAGGTTCATCAGTTTTTAATCAACTCTGCTCAAAATAATCAAAAACAAAATATACCTCAGCTCTGAAAAATTTTTATGTTTTCCTGTAGGAAATTATTGATTTGCCATTCTGAAGTGACTTGCCAAACAAAGAACATTTATTTATTTGAGCTTGATTGCTAAGGAAATGATGCCAATGTGATTACACTAAAGCACTGCTGTCTTTCCGTAAACATGAAAATCCTTGAGTAACTTTTGAGACAGTTGATGACTGCAAACAGATTTGACAAATGCAACAAGGAGACCAAATGGCTATCAAGATCTTGGAACTTCAAGGAAACAAGCCACTCTAAAGTGGGGGAACCTTATACAATTCATTACTGCAAAAAAACATTATTTGCAGCTGCCCTCTGTCTTAGACTGCAAAGCTAAAGGAGTACTTATGCAGCATTAGCTCACTTATTCTTAAGTCCTAGGATGTGATGACTTTTTAAGTTTTTAAAATGTGAATAAAGAAGTCTGTGTGTGTGGGGTGGGGTTAATTTTATTTTAGCATACAGAAATGACTATCCTGTTTTACTGAGAACCATTTAAAATTTCATTTTACTATGAATTTCTGTGGTTTGTTCTGTTCAGTCACAGAAGGACAATATGAAATACCAGGATTTTCTTTAAATCAGTAGGGAGAACATCCAGGCCACATTCTTGTCTTAATTTAGATTTGCAGAAAAGCTGACAAGAGGAAACAGCTTTAAAGAATCAATAGGCAGTCACAGCTGGTGGGGAACCCATCCTTGCATTCATACCAGCTTATCTGACGCAAGTCAGCTGAAAGAACTGAAGGAGTAAAGAGGTAATGTAAAGCCAGATATAACTTCAGGCATTTTCCACCATAAGATGGCTGCAAAGTTTGTGATGAATGAGACAACCACAGCTGCGTCTGGGATCTACTCTGACATGTTTAGAAGTAGGAACAGAATTATCAGTGAAGATCAGAAATATTCAGAATCAATAATGGCTGACAGGTTGAATCCCTGAAACACCTTTGTGGCCTTGCACTGGACAGGCTCCAGTCAGTTCATATGGTTTTTGTGCCAAGGAGCCAAGAACCAGAAACAATGTTCCTGGTGTGGCCTCCCCAGGGCTGTGAAGAGTGGAAGGTTCCCCTCCCTCAGCCTACTGGCAACAATCCTCCTCATTTAGCCCAGGATGCTGTAATTGTACTTCGTAGTTCATTACAGTTCAGTTCTTTACTGATGCCTGTTCAAGAATCTAGAGTGGAAAATAAAATTGTCCCTTCAATAAAAATCAAAGCATACTTTTCATATATTCAGACACGTGACCATTTATGAACTAGAATACACTAGAAAACTCAGCACAGGGATTCCATGTTTGAAACGTAACCGCTTCACTTTGTTCCAGCAGTGAATATATCATATCTGCAGAGAAGCAGCCGTGCTACATCCAAACAGGGTCAGCAACATGGAGTTGATTACAAAGTAAGAAAAATTAACATTACAGACCAAAAAATACATTTATATTATTGAATGACACCTGAGAGTTGTGTTGGGCTTTTTTTTCAGGGGGTCCAATTGTGTCTATACTACAGGACTTTCAATGACTATAACTAGTACAATTTAGTGACCTGAACGAATAATCGTAGACTAATTATTACATTCTGCATCACAAAATTGGTTGTAGATATATTTACAGCACCAAGCTCCATCCCATTGCAACGCTAATATGAGAAATTCTTCTTCCCAGATTTGCCACATGGTGTGTATATGTATATGTGAGGGATAAAGCTGTTTGAGGAACAGGAAAGGCTGGATTGATTGGCCTGCTGGAAATTCTGCTTTCATTTAGAAGGCTTCTCACGAAGGTAAATCATGAGTGGTCCATAATTCTGAGTTGAAAAGCTCAGCCCTGCTCACCTGAATGAAAATTAAAACTTCCCCTTTTCTCCTTTTTCCAGACACGAGGTGCCACTAGTAAAGTACTTATCCTTCCCACCATAAATGCATCAGAGTAGCAGCAGAGTAAGATTTTTATTAGCGTAAGTTTTTTTTCACTCACAGCTAAAGAAAGAATAGAAAAACTTTTGTGAGGCCTTTAAATTATTTCAGGATTTGACATAAGAGCAGGCAGACACCAGTCATCTTTTTGTTTGTTTTATTGTACCCATAACTATTTCAGGTAGTTTGCTTTTAATTTGAGAGACAACATACTTGTAAAATAGTTCATACATTCATGATTGGAGACTGATTTCTGTGGAAATTTCAGGTGACAGACCACACAGCAAATATACAGTTACAGAATTGCTAACTATAATGGAGATTTCTCAAGTGAGTTGTGAGCAATGTAATACCTGCATCATATTCCATGTGAAAATCACCAGAATTACATTATTGACTTGACTACATTTATAGCTCTTCTGATGATTCCGATCCAGTGCTTTTGAAAACAATTTTAAATTAATAGCAAAGATATATTGTAGGTAATATGCTTCTGGGAGATTACTGTGCTTCTCAGCTGGTTAAATCCACTCAGCCTTCAGTGTGGAGCTGCAAACACTTCTAAATCGTGTAGCAGTCTTCCACAGAAATCATCAAGAGTCATATCTTATTGCTCTCATAAAATGTGGTTTACACCTCTCTGAGTAATTGAATTTTGCCAGGGCTATGGGCAGGCTGCGTATTTGTGTGCAGCAAAATACTATGCAGCCCTTGGGAAAAAGCAGTTCTTGCTATTGTCTGAAGTCTAATCAGAGATTATTTTGTGAAATTTATGCTGGATATTTTTTCACTCTGAAATGTTAATTAACAAGGAGATCAGTTTTTCTAGGAGATAGAAAAGTCCCATAGAACTATAACTGCTCTTAGAGAAGTTTGGAAAGGCTTCTTGCATATGATATAACTATTAAAACTCTAATATATCCCATTACTGGTATAATACAACTCTACTGCCAAATAAAAAAAAAAAAATTAGTTCCTACAGTCAGGTCAAAATCCAGCACCTGATGAAGATCACAAATGAAGAATGAATCATGCCAAGCACATTAGCAGGGCTTTTCCTAATGCTTATAAATACTGCTAAGTAGGTAGGTAGGTATCCACAGCTGCAAGAAGAAGAATGAATTAACAACCAAACAGGCAAGAAAAGCTTGATCACACATGGTAAGCAGAACAGGTAGAAGACTGAAATTAAAGTCAACATGTGACACTTAGCAGAGACTACTTTTGTCTCCCCAGACTGTGGAAATAACAACACAACACAATTTTTTGCTTAATGCTTAATATTTTTTGGCCCAAGAGGGAGAAACCAGAGCTCCTCAGAACTCAGTTTTCAGAAAACTGAAACAAAAAGCATGAACAAAGTCAGTTGTATAAAAGAAGCCGGCATTGTATCTTCCCTTGTGAATACAGTGCATGTTTAAACTAATGAAGTAATTGAGTTACTTAATCCTCTCCCTTATTTTCATTATTCCTGTCTTGTTCCTGTAAGAGTCCTGGCAGGTTATTAAAGAAAGTACTATTCAGCAAATAAATAGTGTAAAAAGCTACAATATAATTTCTTAAGTCTTAAGTGCAATCAAAGCTGCCATGCATAAAAATGTTTATATTGCTATGCATATTCCAGGAAAATCTTACCATTTCATATATCTTAACATCATTGATCTCAGTATCACCTTGAATATTGCATTTCTTCATGACAGGAGGCTAATGCTGCTTGGAAGGCTTACACTGCTGTTTGACATTTATTGACAAGGGACTGGTTTGCTAAATCTTGCCACAGCACATATTTCAGCTACATCGCTAGCAAAAATCCAGCAAACCGTATTATACCCCAGATGTTTTACAACACAAGAGCAGTATTGTCAGGCTGATGCTCCTTCCTCACAGGCTTCAGGACAGTGGTACTGGACAGCTCCCTAAAAGCTCTCCTTCCCACCAGGTATTCCCAAGGCAGCTATATATGAGCAAGCAGCACTCCTACGTGTCATGAGATCAGCTCACACTTTCCAGAGAATAAAATAATCTCTGCAGCACCAAAATCCATTGGAAAACCTAAGGTCATGAGTTTGTTTAGTAACTATTTATTAGAGAAAATAATGAACCCTTTCACATTGCTCTCAAAACCTTAACAAGTATGGCATCAAGACGAACAGGCTGTACAACTTACTTGCAGACTGCTGGAGAAATGCACTGTTGTCTATTTTGAGCACAATGCTTGAATAAGAGAAGTTTGTATATTATGGAAATTTTCAAAAGTTCCACTTTGTTCCAGTAAAGCCAAGACAGAAGAAAGTACTCTTATAACCTGTGTCCAGTGACCTTTTGTGAACAGAAAATACAGTAGCATCTATCAGAAAGTATAATACTTTATATACTATACTTTGATAGCACTTTATATTAATACTTTAATTCCTCTGCCACCACTTTGTCTTTCCTAAAGAACTGAATGAAACACCCAGTGAAGCAGGTTGAAACAATATGAATACATAATTTTGTAGTTTTCGGTTTCTCTGAATTCCTTAAGAAATCAAGACCAAGTGATTCACTGATGTTCAAATAAAAATCAACAGGAAGGTATCAGTACCAGTACCCTGGTTTTGCATGAACTGTGGCCCTGTTTAAAGACATCTGAGGTTGATGAAAAAAATGAAAAATGATGCAACACAATTTATAGATAATGAAGGGAAAAACCATTCTTTTCTTTTTTTTTTTCTTGTCAAGGTTAAAGGAAGATGAAGCACAGAAACAATGAGCTGGGGACCTAACTGAGAGCCCCTTTCTGCAAGGCAGAAAACCTGAATGCTGGAGTTCAAAACAGTTATAGCATAACTAGACATGCTGGGTTAACGATGACACTAACTGGCCCTATCTCCCAAGATTCCACAGGGTGTATTTTCAGGGCTGCATGAATAACTATCCCTCACCTCAGCTTCTCTGGACAACATCTCATTATCTGCCTGGAAATTCTGTTTGGGTAGAATGAAGCCAGGTTTCATTGGTGTGGGTTTCTCTGTTGTTTTATTTTTTTAGCAGGGAGGCAGCTTTTAACATTTGCTGGGATTTACCAGTGCCCACCAGCTTGGTTAGAAACAATGCATGAGCTGTAAGCACAGTCCTTCAGGGAAATTTCGAGGTCATATGCAAGGCTAATGCTTCCAGAAAGCATCAGACAAGACTTTTTTAACCTCTGTGAATCAACTCATGCAAAAAGCTGTAAGAAAGCAAAATACTCAATATGAATAAGTTTGTAGAGGCAGAATGCATCAAATGGACACTATCTTGAGTCTAGGACAGTAGAGAAGAATTGCAGAGTACATTATGCCTGTGCAGGACCCAGGTATGCATAGCAAAGTAAAATAAAAAATCTGTGAGCTCAGATAACCACACTGTGTCCATTTGGAAAAGCACTTGAGCAAAAGCTACTTTCCATTTCTACAACTGAATATATTAAGACATTTACTCTTAAATTCAGTTTGCTTTCTAACAGTTGCATCCGAGTTAGACCTCATAGCAGCCTTCCAACATCCAAAGGTGAGCTATAGGGATGCTGGGGAGGGACTATTCATTAGGGACTGTAGTGACAGGACAAGGGGTAACAGGTTAAAACTTAAACAGGGGAAGTTTAGATTGGATATAAGGAAGAAATTCTTTACTGTGAGGGTGGTGAGGCACTGGAATGGGTTGCCCAAGGAAGTTTGGAATGCTCCATCCCTTGCGGTGTTCAAGGCCAGGTTGGACAGAGCCTTGGGTGACATAGTTTAGTGTGAGGTGTCCGTGCCCATGGCAGGGAGGTTTGAACTAGATGATCTTAAGGTCCTTTCCAATCCTAACTATTCTATGATTCTATGATCTATCATGACACTCTAAGCAAATATAAAACTATCTTTTAGTTGCACTGATCTCATGCAGAAGAACCCTGGAAAGCAGCCTCAGGCAGTAAGAAAAAAATTAATCCTTCACAATAAACTGATTAGTAAAACATAACCAAGGAAAGAGGGCAAACTAATTCTTACAAATTTCCTTTTTTTACAGCCTTTGTATAATAGTGCTAGTTTCAAAATGTGTCAGCCACAGTAATGCCTGTTCTTCCACAGAGTATCTGAACATTTTAGGTGTGTCATAAAACGAGCAAGTAAAGCAATCAAAAATGTTACAAACCAGCCACAATTCCAGTTGTTGCACAAAAAAATTCATTTCTAACAATGTGGTGGCAACACTGTGTATGTCTGTATATTCTCAAATAGAAGGACATTTTAATCTGTAAAGTTAAGATTCCTATCCTCTTTTCAAGGCAATTAACACTACAGAAATGAAAACACGGTAGCGTCTGTTATTCATGCAGCAGGGCTCCATTTATTTTACTCCTTGCATAGTCTTCAGTCCAGTTGTATATTTTTTCTATAAATCATATTTCAATTTATAACAATAGAGATTAAATCCCTGGATCTCTTTTTCTCCTCTGAAGCCTGTATTTGAAATCTGCCTTTAAAAAATTTACACTTTCTGGAAGTGTGATCGCATCTATTAATTCTATTGCTGAGTCTTGCCATTCTTTGGCGACATGGTCCATGAGAATTTGAGGGTCATGCTCCACTCATATTTACACTGAGGTATACCTGGAACAACTTGGAGCTGCAGAATAAATATCATGTAGATGACAATGGAAGTTTTCTATCAGAATTGCTTTTAGAATAAATCGGTAGAGAGAATAAGGACTACAATATGGAGATCAATCTCATTACCTTGGGGTGATCTGGAGAAGTCTAACCAAATATATAGTCTGCCCACACGCTGAGCTGCATTAAGCCCTTTTTGGTATTTGATTCGAGCTCCAGAGACAGATTCTGATCACTCCCCCTGCCAGTACCAATACTGCCTCTGAAGAGACATATACCTTTCCACCATTTGGGCCAGGAAGGAGGGGAACATCTCCCATCCTGCCCAATACCATGCAAGAGTGTTCCAGTTTGAAATTGTTTATCCTCCAGCCAGCTACACAGATCAACCACTCTCCCTGTCAACTTTGCCAGTTTATCCAAACTTTTTGTTTCCCTGCTTAACTTTTAAAGTTGCGCCAGCTCTGATTTTTCCCTTTGGCAGTGCCAGTTTCTCATTTCTCTCTTAAAGTTTTGCTGCATATTTCTACTTTCACAAAGCTCAACTGTGGATTGCTTTAGACTTAGCCCAAACAGAACAGGCTTACATGATGAAGTTGCTTTCAGTCATTGAAGGATGCAGTCTCTTTGCAGAAGATAAAGCAAATCCCATGTTTCCAGCAAACGAGTGTGTTATTACTAACTATTACTATTTCCTCTCCTGTGGGTTCACAAGAGCCCTCTATCTCAATTGGTATCTATTCAACTCTATTCTATGTACATCTGGGATACTACTGCCTCAGTATGCTCATTATGTATACAAACATAATTCACAAATACATGCTGCAGGAGTGGCGAGGTGCAATGGGCTTGTAGACCGCCCTTTGAAGAAAGGACAAGCACAGCCATTGCATGAACTTTTTCTTTATTACTCCTCTTTCTAACACTCAAACAATCACAGTTTGGTCCTTGTAAGGTCAATTTCTCACACCCTTGTGCTCAGTACACATTACAGTTTCATTACCATCTAACAAACACGGTCTTCTGATCCCAAACATCTGCTGGACTACAAAGTAGTTGAAAGTCTTAAGATGGCTTTCTGCAGCTGCAGCTACTTACATTCCATCAGTATGAATAGCAAGCACAATCCAGCTATGGAGCCCAATTTTCACATGGATAGAACCCAATATGCACAAAAAAAACCAACCCTCAATTAAAAAAAAAATAAAAATTAAAACTTTACACAATTTATTTCTCAAGGTACTTTCCTGAAAAGATGAGTATTTCAGTGTGGAATTAGTATGTCACAACACTTTTCTAGATTAAAAAACTAAACTCTTGGTAGCAAAAAATGGTAAATCAAAGGTCCTCATATTTATATTGGAACTGCTTGTCAGTGATCCATTTCTTTTCAGGAGCCATAATTCCTTCCCAAATGAAATATTGCCTCTATTATAAAAAAGTGCATATAGGCCATGGAGTTTATGTAATACCATCCAAGTATGTTTGCATAAAATATGTAGAACTTCAACTTCCTCCAGAGTTGTTTGAGCAAATTCCATGCTGTCGCTGACAAACCCTTATAAGTTTTGTTTGCCATTTAAAGTGTCTGAGTATTACAGGGTTGATCTTGCCCCCATGTCACTTTTGTCTCAGTGACTAAAGAGAGTCGCATTTTCTCTCAATGCTGCTTCTCTTTTCCATAATGCCATTTTCAGTAAACACTGAATAAGCGTAAGAGAGTCCCTAGAAAGTAGACACAATGGCATCTTCCCAAAGACTCAACCTCACATCAGTCAATGCACTTCTGCGTATAAGTCTATGGCTCTACATTAACTCCAAGAGAAGCATAGTAGTAGTAGTAACAATGACATTATGGAATACTTTACAGAAAACGTCCTGGTCTTTCTTAGAAAGGCAGACAACACTACTGAACTGTTTGACTGATCTCTGCTTTTGTCCTACTTCCCTCCTTGCATTTTGGTGGCTTAAGTATCCAGAAATAACCTGCAAAAGGAAAGAAAAAAGATGGAATTGCTCATTTTGTTTTAGTACATGCCCAAAATCTTAACCTGGAAGAAATTAACCCTCTTTCTGCCCTCTCCTTCCACTCACGTAACTCAATGCCATGATCTCTAGATACTGGAAGGCTGTCTCTTAGCACTGAAAGTGATTTCACACAAGCAAATTGGAAACTTAAGAGTCTGGACATTCATTTTTGATCATCACTTTTAACAATCCTACAGCTCTCTCCAAGAGACAGTGATACACATTAGGAATATTTCTTCTGTATTCCTCATTATTTTATTATTAATATTAATAAGACAATGTACAAAAGACTATGTAATGGAGTTTCTTTTAAGTGATTAGTAAAAGACATGCTGAGGAGGGAGGTCATAACAGACACTCCTTAAATATTTCTGCAGTGAAATGGAGCAACTAGGAAGATGCTGTTTTAATCATGTTTTCATTTTCAAAACATGGCAGGGAAGTTTATGACTAAAGTTAAATAAAATTGTTTGAAAGATTACCAGGAACAACTGAAACATGCTCGGCTAATATCATATTTCCATCTCATATGATGGAAATCTGTCTTGTCTTTGGATAAATGCCGTATTCCTAGGATATAGGAAAAGGGCTAGGGTACTACAAGTGAAAAGAAAAAGTGGTCCGTAGAAATTCTCAAAAATTACTTACAGATCACATGTTAGTCAGCATTAACACAGAATTTATGTCCTCTATAAGACTCTTTATGAGCTTTAATCTCATAAACACATAATAATCAAGAAGTCTGTAACCTACGATGACAGACCATCTCTGCTATGCAATACTGTGACCAATGTTTTTCCATCTAGCAAGAGGCACCTATATCTATCCCTCCTGTTCTTTACTGATGGCTAGGATAAAAATAATCTGGAGATTATTTTGGGGGAGGAAATGCAACCTCACTTCCAAGATAGCTGATTAACACTTTCGGAGATGCACTTTAGTTACAGTTCTGAAGTAAACATTCTCATATAAACTCTTGAACATCTTCTTACAGCAGAGCAAGCATAACCTGTAACACACGTAATCCTATTGCAGTAATCCATGGAAGTTTACATTGCCTAAACCCAACTCCGGAAGTTGCATAGATTCATAACTCCAGGATCAACCCTGATCTTAAGTCCGAAAATGGTTGTCTGCTTTCAGAAAATTCTAGGCCAGGTTGCATAACATTGTAGCAGAGTGGGGAGAGAGATACATCATGGGATCCTGGGTCTGTTACTCTTAGGAATAACCTACTCTGGTCAATTTATTGCTTTTTTTTTTTTTTTTCCTCAGATTTAAGACCAAAAATCTTTTCTTTCTTAATGTTTCTTAGAGAAACTAGTTTCCTGTTTTTAGACAGTACCACAATATTATGCAATTAAACATAGATACGAAGGCACATATACACATGCCTAAAAAGAGAACCGAAAGAAAAACCTTTATATTTTTATTTTCTTTCTATGAAAGTCCTTCAGTATTTGACTGTGCACACTGACGTTTAACTGCTCACACTGACCTTTTTCTTACAAAGAAAAAAAAATTCCAGTTTTTTCACTGTTTCACTTTCCTGACAGCTTCTGCAACATTCTTTTTTTTTACTAGGCCCAAGCAAATAAAAGGTTCAACAAACTCACAAAAGAGTTGTGTTGGTATCAAAAATGTCAGGTTACATCCACTACACAGTATGTGAAACACAGTAATCTTAGAAAACTCTAAAAAAATGTGTTTCTTTTCTAAGGAACTAATTCTACTCTCTGTCCCTTCTGACTACCTAAATCAAAGCAACTAGTGTCAAAAGTAACCTTTGTAAAAAGAACTGGGAAATAAAGAACTGGAAAATAAGAACTGGAAAAGTTTAACTAAGCTGGAAAAGATTCAAAGAGAAATAAATAAGAAAGGCCCTCAAAACACCATGGAAAACAAGCAGGAAGATTGCAAGGAATAATAAAGAGGCCAAGCAATCAGAAAAGTCTACACAGAAGAGCAGACTGAAAAAAAAAAAATTAAAGAGGAAGAGAATGTCATATTTCAGCAAGAGCAAAAATCAATTTTATATTCCTCTTCATATATCAGCATTTAGGGAAAAAAAAAAATGTCACAGCTTTAAAAGTTGGAGCAGACATTTTTATTAAGAACAGGCAGAAAGAGAAGTAATTGAATAGAAAGCCAAAAGAGTGAGAAATCTTTGACAAGCCTGCAACTTCAAAGTGAAAACTATAGGAAACAGACAGATAGAACTGTAAGATACCCAGCCTTCAAATATAACACCTGCACAACTTTATCCACAAATATAGAGCAGAGCTAGGGAAGGTATGCAGGTACAGTAGGCCAATTTGAAAAGTTTTCTGCACCTAGTAGTACTTACTGGGTTTCTCTGCTTGCTCTACATGTGACTAGTGAGAAAAAATTCTCATGGTATTGCTGAATTCACAGCAATCCTCATTAAGGACAACCACTTTCCATGGGATTTATCAATATTTATGGCAATTCACAGCCATGAGTTGGCCAGCCTCCACTTTTAAACAAGGAAGAGAAAACAAAAAGTTGTTTTTATCTGAGGAGACAAAGAATATGAAAAAGCTGGCATATCCAATATTAGTTTTCCGCTGCACTGGCAAGAGAACAAGCTACAGTTCTCCATCTGCAAAAGGACTTCCATTTACTGGATAAAAAAGAAAGTAATTTTGAAATGCTGTGGATTTCTCTGTTGAACGCTTTGGGTTCAAAGGAGGAGAGAAATTGTTTGTAAAGTTAAAAAGGCACAAACCACTTCTTTATTTTATGAGAAAATAAGCAGATTAGAAAATTAGTTGCTCAAAACAAATTAGAATGCCTTTATATACAGCACTGCTCACTGCTTAACACATGCTTCTCCTGCAAAAAGTAGAGCTGGAGCTGAACTTCCTTAGTGCTATCAGTTTGCTGACATTAATCAATTAAGGAGTAGGTTTCCTTTATCCTAGCTGTCAGGATTTTAAATGAGAGCAACCTCTTCAGTAAAAACAGGCAATGGATCAGTAGCCTATTAAAAAAAAAAATCAATTACAAGTAATTGTTAATAACCCTTCACTAACTTCAGCTTATCACAAAAAGAAAAACCCAAACAAACAAAAACAAAAACAAACAAACAAACAAAAAAACCCCACCAAAAAACCCCACAAAAAACCCCACAAACCCAAACCAACAAAAAAAAAGAGGCATCATATCAGTTTTGATTAAAAAGTAATGTGATCTGGATGAAACAGCTACTTTAAAATAGGATTACAGACATATCTCAGCCTAGACAATGGAAGTACTAAACACACGAGTACTTTCAGTATCATTATGACAATTTTGTTTTGGGTTAAGTTCTTGCAAGTAGGTTTAACAGTTCAATCATGGAAATCTTCCAGAATTCACCCTACAATCAAATTTCAAGAGCTTCAGGAGCTTCAATCTTATGTTAGTAGATCATGCAAAGGAAGTTACTGAATGGGGGAAACTGGCAAAAACAAGTTTTTAGTTCTTCTCATGGCAGTAAAAGCAGTAGTAAGTTAGAAATTCTTGCACTAGCCACTGCAAGGTTCTTTTGTAGAAACAGAGGAATAAATAATGAATTTGGCTGGAGAGGATCTCTGGAAAGGTTCTCTGGAAGTCCTCCCATCCAGTTCTCACTCAAGCTAGCACTAATTTAGAGCAGGATGCTCAGGCCCTTGAGCTATCAAGCTTTGAATGTCATCAAGGATGGAGTTTCTGGAGTTTCTACCTGAGGTGGGAGTTTCCACAGCCTCTCTTGGTAATCTTCTTCAGCTTTTGACTATACTCATGGGGTTTAAAAAAAAAAGGAATTCCTACGACTTAATTGAAGCTTCCCAAATTCCAGCTTGTGTGTTGCTTCCTGTCCTATGCACCTTATATTTTCTAAATGTCCTACTCCACCTTCTCTACACTGACAAAGCAGTTAAAAAGCAGCAAAATTTAGTTTTTGTAAGATTCCCCTTCAGTCTTTATTTTTCCCCTCAATGTTCAACAAATTCCATTCCCTCAGCTCTCTTCACATGTCCTGTGCTAAAGCCCCCCATCCTATGGTGGCCTTCTGACAGGCTTTCTCCAGGTTGTCAGTGTTTTCCTTATTACTTCATTACTCTTATCAAAATTAAGAGTTCTTATACCAAATGTTCTGTTAGCTTTACTACAGGAGTATTTAAACAATAAATTACAAAGAACTCTAGGCCTTATTAATAATTATTAATAACCAAATAGCTTTGCATGTTAAATGAAACACTAGGAGAAAGAGAAGGAAAAAATCCTCAGTTAGTGGATTTCTAATTTTAGTTTTCGTTCTAATATTATCTGAGGCTGTAACAGAACTGTGACATTTATACCGACTGAGGACTTAACCCCAAGACAGATCTAATGTGAGTCAGAAAACTACTTTTCAAAGCCAGAGAAGAATCTGGTAGCCAAGCAACCAGTTCATTTTATATCGCAGAAGAGATCTATAGCCTTCTGCAGGATGCTTCTTCCATCACAGAGCAGTTACATCTGCTCCTACTGAGCACTTCATGTTTTTTCTAGAAACTAGACCAGCACAACAAATTGAAAAATACATTTTGTCTTGCATCTTATTACAGAGATCCCAGTCTGAAGCTCAAATACTGCTTCAACAGAAACTGTAAATGAACCTAACAAAAACCACAAACTATTTTTGCAGTGAAGACACTGCTCAAAGATTTTAGTGAAGCAAATATGATTTGAGGATATTGTTTTAAAATAGTCAATCAGTAACAGGAGGTAAAATGAATTTTGGCAAAGTAATAATGAAATTATATAGGTTGCAATTTGTTTACTTTAGAAAAAAATATAACCATTCAATACTATAGAGCATTATACTGCCACTTCTAGATGTACAAAATATTTTGAGTTTCTCCCTGTAAGGGGCTTAAGGCAGCTCTGTCAAGTTGTAGGTTTCGGATACAGAGTAATAGCAGAGGAACCAATACAAATCAGTAGTACAAGTATCTGGGTCAAGACAACAGTAAATCCAGTAGATTCAGTAATATTTGGCTGAAGTTAATTTTACACAAATCAACCATTTAAAACCACTTGTTAAATGTGACTTCAGAAGACAGGCATCTGAATGTAGTGATTTCTGTGAGGGTGGTCAAAGGCACCCTTTCAAAACACACACACAGAAGTTCCTATCGACAGCACTTAACAGCATGCGCACTGGAACAGTGATATACATCCCTTCCTCTCCTCCCCTTGAGAACATTCACTGGCATATTTCCTACCATGACTGTGCCTCAAAGAAAGAAAATAGTATTCAGTTACCTTTTAAAATTGTAATTGTCATTTCAAGATTATGGGGTCCTCGCAGCAATTACAACCAGATCACTCTCAACCAGGGAGGTAGATCTGATTGATCATGGGTCTGGACCTTCCTCACCACTTCAGCAGAAGATTTCTCATTTTCCCTCATTTGGTCCATTTGAGACAGAGGAGTAACCAGTGCAGAAGGCTTCAGGGCAACGCAGAAGACAGATGCCTTGATATATGATTTTTGGAGTATTTAAAATATGTTCAGTTTATAGAACAGATGTTCAGATTATTTAAAGGAGATTTTTAAGTGTCAAAGAGTTTTTAATTCTACATTTAAATGCATATAAATTTAAAAAAAGAAATTTATATTTGTATTTTATAGTTTCATAATTCATAGGAATATAGGGCAAAGAACTAAAAAGAATCTCTAACATCTAGTCCATAGCTATTACAGCAATTATTGGGGGTGGTCCAACAGTACAGAGAATGGACAACAAAGGGACCCTTTTTCCCTGAATAGCATCTTCTATCAGAGATAAAATAGCAGACATGGTGGACCACTGCTGACAAAACTTTCAAAATGTGAAGAGCTGCATTTTATTTTCTTGTTCTTAGCTCTCCTCAAAAGCGATCTAAAAAGCCCCATCAATATTTTTGTGACATTTAAGTAGTTCCTGACCCTAGGTCCTATCCATTGTCCGTTATTTGGAAACCACATTTTGTTGCCTACATTTCAGCAACCTGAAGCAAAAATTTTCCTTTCATAACTAAAGCTCTCTATTCCACAGAATATCCCAAAAATTCTTTCCAGCTCCAGGTGAGCAACAGGTGACAGAAACGCACCCAAAATACTTGATGAAGTCTCACCAGTTTCTTTACTACAGTCTACCTAAAAGTCTCACCAGTGTCTTTACTACAGTCTACCTAGAAATTCCTCACCTGATACATACTAAAACCACATTTACCTTTTTCTTGACCCTATCATTTTGGTTTCTCATTCATTCTATCATACTTATCTCTATCATTCTATCATGCCTCATACTTCTGAAGTCTTTCTCCTTCCACAGCTATTTCTGTCCTTAAAGACTAATAACAAAAACACAACAACCTTGGGCCTTTGCCCTTGTGAATATCATTATATTTGTATTACAGTCTCCTCTAAGTGACCCTATTCTGCTATATGATATTCTGATCCTCCTCTCTACTGAGGAGCACTCAGAGCTTTGTGTTATAAATAATGCTCTCTTACTTTGTGCTCCAAGGTCCTTAATGAAATTAAATATTAAATTAAAACTCTCTTCAGATTCATCTCTTCCTTTTTAAATAATTGCCAAGTTGCTTTTGAAGATTTCATCCAAGGATGTAAACAAGTACTGCTTTGGCACACATTCACCTTCAGAACTACAAAAGATTGTGTTATTTTAGAGTAGCAACATAAATGCTGTATTACATTTAACAAAAAAAAAAAAATATATTACTGGAAATGCACTTTTAAAAGATGTAACTAATCCTCTTATCCAGTCGTGCACTATCACAGTCACTTTTAAATACAGGAGTTAGGGTTATAAGGGTAGGTGTGAGTCAAAATACCTTGGCATTTGATGACCTGACTTTCAGAAACACAAAAGGACAGAACAATGGTGAAGGGTCATCCATATATTCCCATAAGAAAATAAAACAATTATAAATTCT
Organism: Psittacus erithacus; assembly: GCA_009867235.2. Taxonomy (NCBI): domain Eukaryota; kingdom Metazoa; phylum Chordata; class Aves; order Psittaciformes; family Psittacidae; genus Psittacus; species Psittacus erithacus. Next base: position 27,427 of record WYDI02035307.1, read on the forward strand.
TAACTTTGTAGGGCTGGAAGGAACCACCAGGGTTTTTATCTGGCACAGGTCTCTTGAAACTTATTCAAGCCCTAAATGTTTCCGTCTGCATGAATGCTAACCTGAAGGGAGTTTGTGACATCAAATTCACCTCTAATGTCACTCCTAGGGATCTTGAAATATGAGAGCAATCACTCCCCAATCGCTTCACTACCACAAGATACTGACCCCAGTAATAGGGTGCAAGGGATTTCCAGCTTCCCTGTTGAGCGCTCTCAGAGCATTGATCCTCTTCCACTCTGTTAGTATCATATCCTTCTACATCGTTGTGCTCTCCACAGCCACCTAAGTATTGTACTAACAAGCAATATAATCACTTGAGCCTCCTGGAGATATAGGGACAACTTGCATGCCTTAAGTAAACCTCTCCCCATTCCATACAAGAGGAAATTTTGTCAACTGCAAAGAGAAGCAAGCAAAGAAACATAAAAGGACTTTGTACCAGGCTTATAAACAAAGAGAATATCCTCTTTTCTATTAATGCTAGCAGGAGAACCAGCTTTCTACTTCCACACAGTTTCCAGGGCTGTGTGAGCTCTGGGGTAGAGCTGGGAGCACCAGGGTGAGCCAAAGGACTGCCCCCACCTCACCTTCAAAGTCAACACGGTTTAGACATTATCTTTAATGTAAAACCCTCAGTTCTTCACTTTCTGAGGATGACTTAACCCCTGTTAACAACGAAAGGAAGGTAGCAAACTCAAACAAACCCCAGCTTTATGCCCCCCACCCCCAAAAAAAAAGGACAGGGGAATTAGATGGTTGCTTGGACACACTGATAAGGGACGAAACCCACATTTTATCTCAAGATGGCTACAGAGATAGTTTTTGCCCTACAGAATAATCACAGTATTTCTGACCAACTTTAACCTTCAGTCATGATTTCATTCCATGTGCTCTGCAGAGCAGCTTGTTAAAAGAAAAGTTAAAAATAACTGAACTCTGCATTATGTCCTTATCATCTATTAATACCACCTCTCTCATGAAAATGTTTCTTCCCATTGCAATCAGACTAAAAGAGAGATTGACGTGTCTTGCATTCCATTTAGTGTGCATAATCAGTATAGTATTAAATTGGTAAAACACTCTATTAGGCACAGAAAAAATTTACTGTAGATTTTTGCAATATAAATATCTAGGATGAGGAAGAACAGTTTTCAAGGAGTTTCAAGCCATACGAATAGTGTTTCTCTGCTATGTTCACAATTGAAAACACATGATAGGTCACCTGCGTGTCTCATATCACAACAGACATCAAAATGGACATATGATTCAGAAGCAGTATTTTCAGTCTCTCCCTTTTTAACCCTGGTCCTGAACAAATCATATGAAAGGACTATAATACTAATGATCATAGAAATACAGTTATCATTATGCAAGGACCAGAAACTAAGTAAATAGCTAGTTGCTTACGCAGAAATAAAGCTGAGAACAAGAGCCACACCAAAAACAAGGGAAGTGGAGGCAAGGGAGCTGATAAGAGGATGGCAACACTGATGACAAATATACCTGAAAATCAGCTGCTGCCTACCACCACAAAAAAACAAGAGGCAAACCAAGGATAAGGTAAGCAGGAGGTGGGGAAATTCATAAAAACACAGCTACAAAGATTTAATCACAGATATAGAGCTGGGGCTGTGGGGGGTGCGGGGGAGAGGAGTTAAAATAATAGGTAAAGGAAGAATTCAGAAATGGATATTGTGCACAATTCTGAAAACATTCTGTTTCTACTATCATTTCAGAAGTGTCCATTACCTTTATGTTTAAGCCACAAGATAAGACAGAAATTACGGAGCAAAATAAGAGGTAGGAATGAAAGCTAAGAACATCGCCCTGCCCTAAAAGATTAAAGTAATTCTGACAGAAACCATCATTTCAATATATTATCTCTCATAGTGCAAGATTTAGAAGCTACTGGGAAGACATTTTCCAACTGTCATCACTGACAAGTCGGAAAGAAATAAAACAGAAAAAAAATACCACTCAATTTCACAAAAACACATTTCCACTGAGTAAACTAAACTGCATTACACGTGACAGGAGGGTGTCCCCCAGCCTCCATTCTATGAATCCATTTCAAGATAAAAATAGCAGGTTTGTGCTATCATTAATCTGGAAAGAAATCAGGCAAAGCAGCAGATTAGACAGCTAAATTATATTGAAACCTATTACAGATATGTGGTAGTGTAAGTCTGCAACAGTAAGAGTGCAGATAAGATCTATTCATGTAAAAAAAAATAAAAATCACAGGACAAAAATTTAAGGACACCTTTTTTCTTTCTTTTTTTTTTTTTTTTAAGAAAAGATAAATTTTACTTTTCTTCTCCAAGCTCCTTTGCTGTAAGAGGACAAGAGGTCATGACGGTAAATGCTGACACAAGAGTACACTCTATTTCCAGAGAATCTGATGCATGAGAGAGAGGGGCCTGCACTCTTCTCTCATTCCTCACTCCTTGTTGTAAAGTGCTAATGTCAAATGAATCACGAAAACCATTTTGGATGCCTAAACAAAGACACATAGAACAGAGACAGGTCAAAACAGTTACATGCCAATCTGAATCTAAATCTTCCCATGCTCACCATATACATTTTTTAAGAGCAGATCTTCTTTAGCTTTTTATAACATGCAACTGTTCAGACATACTGCTGGTTTCTGGTTCCCAGAGGACATTCTTGAAGCTTACCAACAGTGCTACTGGTGGGATCTCTTTGGTATTAAAAGTTTTAAGTGAAACAAAACAGAGCTGCTGAATCAACTGCACTTCATCAGTGAGTCAGCACAAATCTGACTCACTCGTGATCTCTTGTGATTCCAGCCAGTCATTAAACTCATTTAATCATCCAGTCAAACATCCGCAAAGATTACTGGCACCAACAGGAATTGCAGCAACTTCACCCCTTAGGTAATGGTCCCAGAGAAGATAACTTACAGTCAAGTAGCTAGGCTATGAAACCATGAATCTGGAGACATACAGTCTCTCTTTCTGGATCTTGCACTGACTCACAGCCTGACAGCAACCCCACAGCACTGACATTACCCCACTGCAACCTGAGAACAGATGGAAACTTTTCTCCAGCCTCGTACTGTTCTCTAAAAATGAATGGGCACCACAAACACAATTTTTGAAGTACAAGACTCCAGACATTTCTGACAGAGCCAATTAATCCAAACAAGGATTGCTAGAGTAAGTGTCCCCCTTACAATCATGTAATCAGAAACATTATTGGAAAGACTGAAGTGAAATTGGCTAAAATAAATGCATACAACTGCCTAAACAGGATTTACAGCATCAAGTTTAGCAAAAATTCTTTTTTTTTTTTTCCTCCCTAACAATATTTGCTTTTCAATCTCCTCTTTTCCCTTCAGCATTCTTGCTGCTGCAAAACAGCTTTAGATATTAGAGGTAGGGTCATTGTCCCATTGCAGTTACTTAAAAAAAAACTTCTTACCAGCCCAGAACCTGAGGGGCTCTTTTGAAAAATGAATTAACATACGTGCAGTTGCCTGTTGCTCACAGGCTTTTGTTGATGTACTCTAACCTCAGCTCTTCTGGGGACAAAATTTGTCAGTGTGTGCACTTCAAGTGTGCAGACAGAGATAAATACAGAATATGACTCACCAATTAAGTAGAGCAGACATTATTCCCTTGCAAAGAAAGCACTGTTAGGCCAAACAGATGTGAGGCACCGCTGGATTTATCTTATTTAAGTAATGAGATAAGTCGCAGCTGATTTCTTACATTCCACATTAGGGTAAAAATAACACCATTAAGCAAGAAAATATAATTGAGGGAACTGAAAAAAATAAAACAACAAAACCCTAAAAAACAGCCAAAGTAAATGTCACTGTCTGTAAACTCACTGCTCTTTTACATGGATTAATTTTAAACTGGTTTTGATTTTTTTTTGTATTTGTGTTCCTGATGTAATTTATAACAGCATTCAAGTTACATGATTTGCAGAGGAAAGACTTTCTGATTGATATGTCAGAAAATTACGACTTACGCTGATGTCAGTCAAATATATGATCTCCAAACATACTCAGATTTCAAAAGTTTAAGTTCATATTCAGCTCCTGCAAGGACAAAAGTGACGGATTTCTTTGGCAGCACCTCCAATTCTGTTTCATGAGCCAGTGTAAGAAATTAGATAGGTTTGATTCTGTACGGGGAGAAAGGAGTTGGATAGACACTTAGAGGAACTAGCCAGATAGAAATGGTCTGACATAATTAGCTAAAAATAAACCTAGTATTAATAAAAGTAAAAATAATCAGAAAATCCACACACATATTTTTAATATTTATTAAAATCCTCTGGCAACACATTTACTCCCTTCTTTAATTTTAGTAATAGCCTGTCTTAAACAAAAGATGAAAGCACTTCTCTAATAGATTGAAAGGTTTCCCAGTTATGTTCTAATTCAGAGAGTATTTATATAAGCTCAGCTGAACTCCCATCTCTGCCCCTGACTAGAGATCCAGAGTGAACCCTGCAGGTGTTCTGTGCTAAGCCTTGAAGTTGAAAGATTCTATGTGCTTCACTGCTGTCTCCATCAAAACAAGAGCAATTGACGTCGTCTCTCCTGGTGTCTACTGGGATAGGTGTGATCTTGCCCCTCATTCAATGGGAGCAGAAAGATAGTGAAGAGAAGCAAGTCTGGGGCTCAGCTTGCATGATCTCTAACTTTTGCTCTCAAATATTCAGGTTTGTCTTTTTCCTTGAACTGAAGAAGACTGAAATACTCTCTGTGGGCTATGATGTAAGGCTCTTCCCAAAAATAAACAGTAGCACAGCAACAAAATACAATTACTCCCTTTGACAATTTCTCCCATTGCATGTTTCTTGGCTCTAGTGATACAGGATCTTTTTCAACACTAAGGCAAGAAGAGCAATAAATTCTTATTCAGTTAAAATTTAACTAGCACTCATAAAAGATGGCTGATGGAGAGCAACAGAACTCATCTGTATTGAGCACGGTCCCATATTATTTGCCCTTCCAGCGAGTCGCTCTCCAGAGTCTCTACTCTGGAGAAATCCCATGCACAGCAGCTGACTTCAAAAGACTTTTGTGAAGAGAAGGGACATCTCTGACCACCACTGAACCCAGTCGTTGAGCCATGTAGTTTTGTTACCATTTGCACTCTGGAAAATTGGGCTTTAAATCTACTGATACTTCAGAATCATCACCTACATTTGCAGGCAGCTATACAGCTTCTATTAGGATATTGCCTCTTACATTGCTCCTGCATTGTTTGTGTGTGTTTTGTTTTAAATGTTCCTCTGTAGATGGGAAAATCTTTGATGTCAAGACTCTTTAACCTACCAAGCCTTTGCATCTTGAAAATCAATAGCACTTTGTTAAGTGTTACTTAACAACATCTTTGGACAGAGATCCCAGTTCTTGGTAACAAAGTTTCATTACTTATTGTTGGGAACCTGGAAGTATTTCTACTGGCTTTAAGAAGTCATGACAGTCAAGTAACATGTTAAACCAAGTTGTGTTGGCTACTGATTGGTTGGGCTGGGGTAGATGAGCACAACTTCACCTCCATGTCAATAACAACAGAAAAGCCCACATTGGAGCAGTGTGGTCCTGCCCTCCAGGGAGCCTGTTATTGTCTATTGCACCATGATCATCAGCCCCTTTTGTGAAGCCCACAACAGAAAGCCAAAACTAAAGAAAGAAAAAGCCAAATAACAGCAGTCTTCAGACTGGTGAAGTATTTCCCCACCAGCCCAGGGATGTGACAGCAAGTTCTGCTCCAGAAGTAAAGAGTACCAAGAGGCAGTAGCAAGAGCTGGCACCAAGACTTCATGCTGATGCAGCACCAAGCAAGCTTCAGGGTCTGGTTTAGACCTAACACCCAGGTGTTCTGGAAGCCAAAGCTGCTCCTTGAAGTAAGTTAGAGTCTCAAAGCATCTACTCTGTACTGTTGCTACATTGTGCAGACTGCACTGTTGATTAATGCTCTGTTCAGGTGCCCTGGAAGGCTTCAGCTCTGTACCATGCCTCACAAAGCAGCCAAGAGGTGATTAAGCAGCACTGGCACACAGTCTGTCATGTCTTACTGATTAATTACAATGGCACACCTAAAACTTGACGGTTCCCACTCTACTGCTATTTCTTTCTTTCCATACATTGCTACTTCTGGGGATGTGATATACAACAACTAGACTTCATAAAGAAGGTGCACTGTTTATCATGTGAACATCATGAACTACATACATCAGCACTGCTCATAAGAGAAAACACAGCAGTGAAATGCTTTTTTAAACACCATCATCATTTCTAGCAGCTTCCCTACCTGACAGCTACTATTAATTTACAAGGGAGGTAGCTGACAGATAGAAACTTACATTTATATTATTTGTGATGGCAATAGGCTTCAGTTCTTTTCTCATTACTTTGTCATTCTCAATTCACCTTGCCATTTCTCAAACAGATTTTTCAACACACAACAAATCCATCCAAAGACACATAACTAGAGCACCTGGACAAGTCAGTGCTCTGCCTGACCAGTTTCTCAGATAAAAATTGTGGGTGAGATCATGAAAAGCATGTCATTATGACAGTGCCCCAAGCACATCCCTGTGAAAGTTAAAATAGAAGATAACACCAAGCATTCACCCTTTGAAAATCCTGTGCTGTTTAGAAGTCTACAAGGCCAGGTTTCCTCAGCACAAGTACTCCTAGCCTAGTTTAGTAACCTCAAAAGCTAGGCAGCTTGCAAATTAGAAGATAACTTTGGCCTGCTTTGTGGAATTTCCCAGGAATCTCCTTATGTAAGTTCAAACTAGATGCCGTGTATGTATTTCATTAGGTCTTGGACCTTACCAGGCATTTTGTAAATGTCATTTAAAAATCAATATGGGCTTTGGAACGGTAACACAATTAACATTAAATTGCTGATTTATCCCTGTCTATTTTACACAAGATTTATCATTACAATTTTTTATGCATGAATTAGTCAGATAGAGCAAATTACTTTCTATTATAATGGGCAATCCCTATGCTTCATTCATATTGCATCTCTTAATAGCTGAATAATGCATCTGCTATGTAGCTAAACCAAAAATGCATTTTCTGCAATCCTTTCAAGTTTTTGTCTCAAGAAAAATTATTTCTCAAATGCTTCAAGATGGGGATAGAACTCTATTAATCACATAGAAGAATATTTTCCTTCTCTGTTTTCTTTAAAAAGGACAATTTTCTAGGAGAAAAAAAATCTAAAAAATTAGCTTGACAACCCAACATTCAGAAGATTTATAGTTTTAGTATCATACTGAATTGCAGTTTCCTTAATAGCTTGAAGGGCAGAGGAGAAGATGTGAAATAAATGTTAAAGATAAAACCTTTCTTTACTTTAAAAAAAAAATTACAATTTTTCTTTGTATCTTCCTCCATTTGGCACTCTGTTTTCCAGGTGAAAATTGCAGAATTGACTTATTGAAAAGAACTGAGGCGTCTTAGATTCAGTTTCACTTAAAACCACATATTTTATGTAAAAGCAATACCTGATGTTAATTTTGGCTTTATTTTCTTAATCAAAAATGCATTGAAAGTAGGTCTATTGAAATTTTAGTTTGATAAAAGTCAAACATCTTTCTGGAGCACAGAATGAAAAAATTCAACGAAATTGTTAGTAATAATGGTGAAAATTCTGATGTAAAAGTGTGAAAGGAAATATTATTTATTCAGCAGACCAAGGATTCCCAGATATTGAGCTGGAAATTGACATTTTGGCTGCAGCACAATACGTGCACTCACATTAGTTTTTTCTCACTCAGCTTAGGAATGACAGCAGCAAAGATGTCTCAGAATACCAGCCTTGCCCTGTGCAGTGCTCAGTGAAACACCTCCTGCCACATTTCCACAGTTATTCTCCTTGTGTTAGCTGCAGTAAATGCTGCTCTGGACTAGGTTTACATGTACAGTAACACCACCTTAAACTGACAGGCTATTTAAATCTTTTCCTATATGAAATTAGCCCTTTTCCCCTCCATACTGAGAAGAGATTGAGCTGAAGTGACATGGTTTAGTGTGAGGCATCCCTGCCCATGGCAGGGGTGTTGGAACTAGATGGTCTTAAGGTCCTTTCCAACCCTAACTATTCTATGTTTCTATGAAGACTAAAATATATCCACCAAGAATCCATGCAGAGTCTTTCTGCTCCTGGTGCATACAGCACTGTCTGCACATTGAGAACCTGGGATGAATAGACAAGACTTTCTGCCTTCAAAGCCCTACCTGTCTTCAGTTTGCTGACGTGGGAGTATCAGCCACAGCACACAAGTTCCTGGTCATCAAGTGGGTAGGCTAGTCGGATGGGGAAGGTGAAGCTGGCAGAGTGAATCTTTGGCCAGATCTCCAGCTTAGAACATGCAGTAAGGGAGCAGTCCTCAAAGCTCCCCGAAGATTTCAGGAATCACCACTGCACATGAGCACTGCAGCTTAGCTACAACGCTTAGGAAACAAGCCAGGGACTTGCAACTAACAAAGACTAGACATATATTCAAACAGTTACAGACTATTAGCTAAGTAATGCCATAGCCCAAAGAACATAATATGGTACAGATCTGAAATTATCTTCATTGTAGCTGTGTTGATAATATTCTAGGAACTCTTAGGATTTTCTTACAAGAGATCCAAGGGCAATCCAAAGAACTGCATATTTTGAATGGCAGACCCAAATTTTAGTGAGATTGAAATATAAAACTGAAAATGTTGTATCCTTGATTTTGAGTTCCACAGAGAGCTGAATTATCTCCCAATTGCATCTGTTACTAGTAAGAGATGAAATAGAAATAGTTTTTGGCTTAAATTCATTCAATTTTCTTTCAATACACTCATCTCTCCTCAGGTCCCCAACATCTCAGTGTCCACAATTATACCTTCCACTTGGATATCTTGTTTTTGGTGAATTTAAGAGTTCTGACTGGACATCAGATGTTGCTGTGCGGTTGCTGCCAGACAACAGTCTCTGTCCAAGCAGGCTGCCAGGTACCCAGAAATCCCAAGAAAATTGCCACTATAAATCTAGCACTTCTAGTCTAATTTGGTCCCTGTACAGCTGGTCCATGGACATTCTAAATGAATCAATAATTTTTAATGCACCTGCACCCACAGGTAATTTCACATAGCACAGACACATATGTTTGGATCTGATAAATCTTTCCCACTGCTCCACTTCATTTCACAGTCCACATTTCCGCTTTTGCCCTGCCTGGGGAAAAAAAAAATAAACAAAAAAAAACAAAAAAAACCCACAACAAAATTTGGTAAAGAAAAGACAGAACCAATAAAAAAGAAAGCTCCAAACATAAAAATACTCAGTCCCTGATGTGCAACTCTATTTGCTTAAAAGATTAAAACACTAAAAAGTAAATACATACATATTCTGTGTTGCTTTTGATATTGTCAAAAATCCCAATTTATAACAAATCCCTATTAATTTCTCAAATATACTCTGTTTTCACTCCATCTTACTTCATGGTATTTCAAAGACTGAAGCTAAACAAAAATGAACACACAGGTAGGTGCTGACCATTTGTTTCAGTTTTCAGGTAGATTTTGCTTCCTGGGAGCAGGGTGGGCCAACTCTGAAATCCCTACAGTTTTCATCTCTCAGATGCAGCCGTTCCCAATATTAGGAAAAGAAGTTCATCAAATGAACTGTTTATGCCTCATGAAGCACACATTCTCAGTTTCATAGCAGCTTCAGGAAAATAGAGTTGCATGTTATTAACTAAAAAGGAAATAAAATGGAGTCTTCTCTTAGGACTCTGGAAAGTTGCCCAATATTTCTACAAAGCAAGCCCTTATCAAGCAAATACAGCATGACTAGTCTTACAATAAGTTTTCTGACAGTTCTTAAAGTGTTCTATAACTGTGATGAAAGAGAAGCAATTTAGATAAGTCATCCTCTTTTATTTTTATTAATAAAACTGGGTATCTGCTATCAAAGTAGCCATCCAATTGCATTAAAAAGCTTTCATGCGCAATCTGGTTTTGAATGTTAAACATTACAAAAAAATCCCGCAGCGGCAGTACAAAAGCTATGTAAAAAACACAGAAAACAGAAGCAGCTGCTGTAAGGACAAAGTATGACTGCAGCAACAGACCATCACAATTGGACAAGGACCTGAACTTAACGTTTGAGCAGATAACAAATTAATATTAATTTCAAGGAATAGATTATTCGATAATTCTCGGTTTTGTATTTACCCAGTCTATATAAATGGGGGAGAAGTTTACAGGCATGCAAAATGTTTTAAAATAGTAAATTATTAATGAATTGTTAACTTATTTGACATTTTGATTTCTTTTCTCCCTTGAGGTGGTGGCAATGATTTCAAGAAATTTAGATCTAGTTTCTATACTGAATAACCCATTATTCTTTTTAGCACAGGCACATACTAGCACTCAGAATGAAATATTTCATTTGGGCCAACGTTATTGCTATGGGCCACTCACTTCTCACAGTGCTCATGGGATTCCAAGTTTGCCACCACACCCAAGTAAGAAGAAATTAGATTTTAATTTACAAGACACCTAACAACAACCAACAGACAGCTAATCCTGTTAATGTCTCTCAATAATAAATTTCCATTTTATCAGATTTATTGTCCTGGGAGATTGACACATACACTGTTAAGTTGTCAAAAAACTCATCTCATAACCTCCTGCAGAGCTTTCATGAAGTTAACTCTCATCCCACCCACTCAATCACAGCACTGGAAATTGGTTCGTGACCATCAGTTTCACCTCCTTACTAATCTTACTTCTTCCTTGTGATGCTGTCACAACTCATCTCTGATGACCAAACTGCTGACACCTTTAAGACCTGCATTGTACCTGTAAGCAACCAAATCAAAGGCCTATTGTTGTCAGCATTAGGCATGGTGCTCAAACACAGACAAACATTGCGCACTTCTGCTTCCTCCAGAGCTTCTTTTTCTGACAGGCCAATAGAACAGCTCATTGTCTCAATGGCCTCCAGGTTGTACCCCCAGCATGAATTAATCAAGCTCACAATACTTTCAAATTTCAAGTGTTTACAACACACACATTAGAATTATTATCCTACTGCACTGAAAGAGTCAGAAATAACTTAACAGCATGGATTTGCTGTTGCACTTACCGACCAACAGACTACTTTTATGCTCCAAATGTTATATTTTCTCTTAGTAAGAACTTTCAATCAAGATGTAGAAATCCCTCCTGAGTTGTGAAAGAAACCCCTAGCACAGCTTCTGCTGGAGGTTCCAAACAGATTTCTTCTTAATTCAAATAAATGTAATTCAAACAATGCTACAGAAACAGACTTACCATCTTTAAAAGATGCCCAACACCGGAGCAGGCTCAGGAAAAGGTTACTTAATTTCACCTTAATGGAGAGTACATTTTCTCCATTTACACAGCTATTCGCTGAATTAGTCAAATATGTACTAAGCAATAGTAGCATGAGGACAATCATCTTGCTTTTATTATATAAGATTATGCAGTTTTCACACTGAACTGCTCAGAACTTGGGCAAAATGTGGTCTTATGATATGAGACGTTTGAAACCGAAACTGAGCAAAACCAAAATGACACTGGCAGGAGAGGTGGAAAATTCAAAGTGTACATTAGGCAATTCTGGTGCAGATTCCTTTACCTGCAAATACATGATCTGAAAAGCCAACAAAATTAGTAAGCATAGGTCAGTCTTGAATTTACTGATGTAAATGTAAATACAGAGAAAACTTTGAGTACTGACTGTTCGCTCCCATTTATAAGTTGCAGATAACCGCTCAATGTCTGCAGTTAAGCTCAACCTCAAATTGCGCCTTGATCAACAGACGAAACTAAAAAAGACAAAATAAAAAAAAAAAATTAAGTTGTCCATAGCATCCATTCAAATTTTCAAATATTACAGAATGAGATGTTCGCCTGAAGCACTAAGGCAGGCTAAAATATCCCTTTCTCAAATGTCATCTGCACCTACAAGCTGACTTTAGGCACTGAATCTCATCCTATACATAGCAGAGATTCCTGTTTTTTAAATACAGGCTGTAGTTATTTGGTCAGCACTGCCCAGAATTTCTAATACATACAGAAGCAGTTTTCCAAATTACTGCAGACATGGAGTCCCCCTCTTAATTACAGCACCAGTTGCTGAAGAAGTTGCATCCTGAGGAGCATACAGATGTCCTACTGTGCCTATGTTTTGCTCCCTTTTTTTTAATAAGCATTCACATGGTGACTTCCTTATAATTGAGTTCAGATGAATATGATTATGATATTAATTATGAAAGGTAAGATAACAGGTTAGGAAGCTTAATTAACTCATGAAACTTCAGGTCTAGCCTACAGCAAATTGACTGTGTCTCTTAAAATTAAAAGCTACTGTGGATTGATGCAATAATTGCAAGATTTTATTTACGCAAGGCCTGAAATTAATTGTGGTAAAACTTAACGATCACTACCAACAGCAGATCTCCAATACCCAAAACTACCACTACACTCGGTCTTTCCTACAAGTCATAGATGTAAGGCTTTAATTATGGAAATTAGATGCAAGCAAATTAGTACAAAATATAACAAATTCATTATGAGGTTACCATGGCAACTTCTATAGCATTAAGCATGAATTATGTGACATAAGAATTAACTATTGCTTTCATTGTAGTCATTCAATTTACTTTATGCTGAATTGTGAGCATACTTTGTTCAGAAAGTTTCAAGGAAAATTACTTCTAGAAGATAATTTTAAAATCTCTAATTTCTGAAAAGCAAATAGAATTAATAGTCAAAAAGAAGAAAACTGGATCAGTGTAATAATCTTACTGCTGTGTCTGAAGTTCTCCAATGAAAATCAAAAGACCTGATTAGTCCCTTTGATCCCTGCGTCACATCAGGAGCTACTGAGAAGTAAGTCTCTTCTAGAGCAACCCTTCCTCTGAGTACAGGATAAGAACTTCTACCCATGGACTAATGTCTATTACTGGATATCCAACCTCATATTCAGCAGCAGTAGAATATCTTCTGTTTTCCCAAATTCCCATGTTTCCTAGCTCCCATTTCTTTTTCATTATTTACCATTCTCTCAATGACCAAAATTTCTCCACCTTTGTTATGTGCTTCTCTTTCAGTAATAGGTAAAGGTCTCAGCTTGCTCTCATTGGTCTTCATCCATTCAGTCCTCAAGTATTTTAATATTTTATGTTTTGAATGGATCTTATCTATTTTTCCTATTCCTCTTATGGTAAGGAGCACAACTGGTAAGACCATTAGAAAACAGACTTTCTAGACGCAAAGCATAGAAATGCTTCAATCCATTTCTTTGTTCTTGATAACCTCTCAAGTAGCTACAGACTCTCATTTGGGAAAAGCTGGCAACACAGCTCTTATCTATTGCTGTGAATGATCTTATAAATTACTAAAAATTCAGAACACAGAAGTCTTTTGGTGATTCAGTGTTTCTTATCCTTAGCAGATTTTTACCAAACAAGGAGGCGGAGGGAGGAGAGAGAGAGCAGGAGAGCAAGAGCACGTGGGCGAGCAGTGAAGGAATAAGACTTTCACCCAAAGTAGCGTAACAGAAGTTGAAAATTTTAAGAGAGTTTAAGAAAAATGGCATATGCGTATGAAACCACCTGCAGAAATTCCACAACTCTTTCCATCACACAGTTTGTGACTGGTTATTTCTTTCATATGATTACATAAAACACAGTATCTCCAACTGTTCCATTCTTTTTCTAAGATCTGCGTTAGACTAACATTGCTATCAGCTTGTTTTTAACTATTTACATTCAAGCCTAATATCTGATTAGTATTTTACACACTGGTAAAAATCAGTATTAATGATCTAGAGCTCTGCTTTTCCAACCTTTTTACAATTTCTTGAATGAAATCAAGAGGAGGAATACTGATTAAAGTGAGTGCAATTTACTTGGATTTCCTTCAATTTTTTTCTGCAGCTCTGAGCTCCAGATTTACAGCACTTAGCATAAACACCACCTTTATTTTACTTAATACAGTTTCTATATGTATTATAATCACCTGGCATCACTTTTATATATATATCTATATATATTTCTATATGCACCTGGCTTCAATTTTATTTTAACAAGGCTGCACTTTGGCTAGACAGTTTACAGTTAACAGTTTACAATGAAAAAGTAAATACAACTTCTGCAGCTACTTAGCCCTCTTTGGTAGTTACAAGACAGGGCTTTTTAGATGCACAAAAAGCATTCTCTTCTTTTTTTTTTTTTTTTTAAGCATTATTCACACTTTTTCTCTTTAAATAGTTTGTCCAACGTGACTGGCCTCTATTGTTTTCAGCTTTAGATGAGCATCTCTTCGAAATTCCAAACGCATCTACTGTTTGTTTGGATTTTATTGCGTTTACCAAAAAGCCATCTGAGGTCAACTCTTGATGATTCGTACTTACTTTCTTGTGATCCTCTGTTCTGGAAATCAATTTCTCCTTATCTGCTAAGATCAGGTCTCTGTAGCTTTATGCCATGTTGGATGGAAATGAAATGGAAAGAAAATGTGCTTCAGAGCACTTAAAAATGTCAGGCATGTTTTGGTATTAGCTGTATAAAGTTTCTAACATTATCACCTGAAGAAAAACCCTGTAGCTACCTAGCTTTTTTTCCTGTCACCCAATTTTAATCTGCCATTATAAGGCAGACTAGAGGCCTTAAGCAGTCCCTCAATTATAATCCATCTTGCATATTATCTGTTACGACATTTTTTCATAAGCAAAGATTGTTTATGCTTCTGACTTCTTAGTTCCTCGAATGTGTTAATGTCTTCTTTGGTCTTGGAAGAAAATATGTCATTCCTAAAAAACAGTGCAACAGCAACACAGGTTGGTTTATTTTTTTATTTTTTAACATAGCCATTTTATTCCCTTCTCATGATTTTTTACTGTCCATTACTTCCTCCGGGCACTGTAGACACATGCTTTCCATAAAAACACAATATGCTCTGGCACTTTGACTCTCTTGATATGGAGACCATACCATAAACCAGCAACTGCCTCTGAAGAGCACACAGCACTGTCTCTCAGGGCCACACGGTCTCATATTCCAC
This sequence comes from Psittacus erithacus, assembly GCA_009867235.2. Taxonomy (NCBI): domain Eukaryota; kingdom Metazoa; phylum Chordata; class Aves; order Psittaciformes; family Psittacidae; genus Psittacus; species Psittacus erithacus. Next base: position 42,551 of record WYDI02035307.1, read on the forward strand.
TAGTGACCCCAGAACCTGCTTCTGATATAGCCTGCCCACTGCTTTTCTTTAAATCACTCCTTCAAAACCTACGAAACCTATACCAAACCAATCTTCGGACCTTCCCAAAGCAGCACCAAGCTGACACCTCCACCAGGTATCTCTCTATACCTGTTTTTGACCACTGAGTGATAGCAAAAATTTTGCAAAGGTAATATTATGTCTAACACTGCAGCAAGAACACCACTTGCCTAACATCCATAGCCTTGAATTTCCTATTAATTTGGGGAAGCTTTTTCACTTACATTATCTAGACCCACTTAGAAATTGTCTCTGTGGATATAATGCTGGAGGCAGTGTGCATGCCTGGGGCCTATTAGAAGTTTTTGCTGTAACAAGATGCCTCTATGCCACAGTACAGATACAATTCAGTCCAGCACATTTACAAGATGCTTCACAGACGTTGCTAGATATCACACAGATACGGTGTTATTAGAATATGCTAAAAGACAGAACTACAGAAAACATACATTATTCTTTCTTTTACACATTGATCATTGTGCACCAGATAATTATTATCTATTCTAGAAATAGTAAGTATGAGGAATAATCAAATGTTTGATATATTTATCTGCAAAACTCAAATCAACTTTGATCCCTGGCAAGAAGGGATTGGAAAAAATGAATCTTAAATATCCTAAATTATTATTTTTTTTTTTAATTGTAAAAACAAACTGAGCAATGTCAGGTTTATTTAGAGTCTTGACTATACAGAGAATGATGAGAAACCGCTCATATCACACTTTTCCATTCTGCAGAAGTTCAACAGATTTTCCTGTATTCAGAAGTACCTACTTTGACATTAGAAGCTCGCTTTATGGTACTCATACCAGGAAGGTGGGCATTACTTTCTTTTCTGATTTACATTGACTATTAAGCTACCATGGAACAATCATCGCATTTTTCCAAAGAGATTATTAAGGCTTTCAAAATTAAGTAAGGTCACATAAAACACTGATCAAATTTCACTTACATGTTTATACTTCACAGTGTTTCTCACACTCCATTCACTCAGCACTCTGCAGGCATTCTTGTAATATCTAGAAAATGGAATCTACAGCTATATGAAAAAGCCACAAAACCTCAGTGTTACTGAGGTTTGCCACTATTCTTTTAATTCCCTATATTTAAATAATCCAATGAGGAAAAAGCATTCCCTGTTTTCTTGCCCTGACTAATAATTCTCTTTAGCCATATCAACACTATTTCTTTATGATGTGTTTTTTCATATTTCCTTTAGAAGACATTAGGAAGAGATAGCTAATTTTTTTACTTTTAACTCCTTTATTTTTTTCATATTGGCAATGACCCCAATATTCAATTCAGTCATGTTCTTCACTGTGGTCCCCCCCTTTTCAAGGAGATCACAGTTCTACCTTCCAGCTGATTTATACTTCCACCCTTTCTGCTTAATGATTCAGAAAATAACCTCTCCTTGACAAACAGTTCTACATAGTTATCAGCTGAGGGGCAGCTCTTTGCACCCTTTTAAGTGGGTCTCTGACAAAGTCACATATGCTTTATAAAAGCAGTATTCTAAATTTATAAAGTTACTGTGCAAGAAAGACAAATTAGTACTAAAACTTCACAAAAGAATTGTAGATGTATGAAGTCAGCAGAGACACTTTTGACCCAGCCCTCTTGTACTGGCCAGCACTGCCACCTGTCTTTCTGCCTGGAGGAAGTTCTGTTCAGCTGTATTGATGAATTTCAACAGCTGGTTTTAAATCCTCTTAAAACTGATTGTTCTACTGCTTATATATTTCAAGCACACTGGACAGCTGTATTAAATGTTTTTCTTTGGGATCTGATTACCTACAGTACATCGAGTTTTAATGCATCATCCACTTTAACTCTGGTTTGATAGTATCTTGGCTGGTTACAATCCAGCATCATTACAACATGATTTGTAGGCAGCTGAGAGCAAGCTCTGGATTCTGCCATGTATGTTATTGGAAATTCAATGTTCCTACATATAATGGAGGAATATCTGAAGAGCAGAAAATTCCATATAACATACAGCTCTATCATACAGATCAACTGTCAATAGGAAATATTATCTGAAAATAACAACTAAATATGATGCATGTTAAAGTATGGATGCATGAAATAAAAAACATTCCAGATGTAAAAGTCTTCGTCTGTATAAAGAATGTTCCAGTGCAAGTAACTAAGACAAATTTTATTGGATTAATCCCCATAGTAAAAGCCATTTGCTTAGTTCTAACACCATTAATAATATTAAATGTATCTACTGCAGCATAAGCACACTCTATAGGGAGAGTACCACCTCAGTTCACCACTTTCTGATTAAGGGTGTTTCTCTTACCATAAATATTTTTATCTGACGACTAACTCTTTTATTCTCCAGTCCAGTATTAATGTCGTATCTTGAAAATATTCAGTTGCTTTGAAATGTTTTATAAAGGAAAATAATTTCAAACAAATTGTTTTCTTTCTAAATACCTAAATTTATGAGAGGACTAGCATGTTCATCCAGCACTCACTTACAAAGCCTGTTTCTAAGTAGCTATCTGTACTCTCAGATAACACTACCGTCTTATCAAAGGGAAGACAAAATTGACCTCTAGTTCTGAGGACAAATGGCTGAATAGATATTAAAAAGAAAAAAATGAATCCTAGAACTTTTATACAGGTTCTGGTGTGCTTATATAGATAATATATATGCACATACGTATATATAATGTTTATACCATTTAATTAGATATTGGGCTGTTGATAGCATCAGGGCAAATAATAGGGAAATATGTATTCCATTGATAAACTATCATAAAAGTTAAACAATTATGTTTTGTGGGATTTTACCTAAACTGAAATTATACTTTGCCTCCTAATTTCCAAAAGCACATTCTCTCCTGTGCAACAGGAAGAGTGAGATGTCGGTGTTCAGGCGTCTTGATTGCAGCACTACATTAATACAGTACAATTCTCCTCATTTTCCCAAAGAACAAAACTTCACATTATTTATATCATGCTATTTTCAGTGTGCATTGATTAAAAATACTTAGTTGGCTTACTATGATGAGCAGAAGTGTAACTAAAAACTATTTCAGGCAAAAATCAATAAAACAATGAGAAGAGAATACAGAAGTTTAAGTCCTTTTCCATGACAGGCTTTTTCCCTGCCATATAATAAAATTAATGATATTATTCAGTACCCTTTAATTCAGTTTCATTTTCAAACATATTTTACATCTTCAAATTTAAGGATGTTGATATCTTCGGCCTCATAACTTCGAAAATCTGTACTCCAAGAGACACAAAATGGTATTTACTTGGAGTGATATTCCCTGGCTCATGCCATGAGCCATTAAGGTATTGCACAAAAAATGGAATAGCATTGATTTTCTCCAGTTTAATTTTTAAAGAGCTGAATGAATCCTAGTTATTTCTCTGAAATAAAAAGTGCAGGCCTTTGAAAATCTTGAGGTGTAGCCTTTGAGCTGACAGAAAAGAATCCTGAAACTCTAGGCTGAGGGTTAGGGGACTACAGAGGCTCTAAGAGGAGATTACTATACTCTCCTATCTCATTATTTCCCTTTTTGACTAGTTCTGTATAACTACATACCAAAGCATAGTAGTGCAATACATCTTAGTATTCAGCAATCCAATGCTTTAAATCCTACTCTGCGACACCAATACTCTCCAAAAGCAGTGTAGGGAGTATAGGAGCTTTACATAAATATTCTGTCCACCTGTGCTGTATGTCTAGACCCCTCAAATTCACTTTTCCAGCCCATTGCAGAAAACATATGGAATTGCTGCCTATCAGCTCAGGCTTTGCAGTGCTGCAGTTGTATCACTCACCAGTCGTGTGAGCACTTATGAAATAAAATGCTATGCTCAGTGACTCCTGACAGAAAGCAAAAGCTTTCTGCAAAGCAAACTGAAAATGCTTCCATTGCTAAAATGATTACACTGAAGTAAGAAATATAAAGAAACAGGGAATCAGTAAATGATTTTACATGTTCTTTGCCTTACTTCATCGCACACATGCCTGTCCTGGATAAACAAGGTGGTAGTGGCTGCACTATAAACTCCTTGTCATCCTAAAACCCCTCAGGAATAGGCTCAAAATTACCCTAGTGGGAATCAGCAGAGTTTTAAGGTGTAAAGATTCTTAAAAGTCACAGCCAAGCAACAAAGAAGATATTTCTAGAGACTTCCTGAGCTAGATACACTTCAAGTACGACTTTATGTGGACTTTGAAAAACAAGATTTTTTTCCTGATACAAGCAGTACAGAAAAAAGCTTATCAATCTTCATACTCTGGGGGATTTACCACCTCTGCAGTTTTAGCAAGCCCCATGCACACTGAATTCACAGCATATTTATAGAAAAACAATGCTGCTAGGTGATGAAGAGAAAACATTACAATCTTCATAAATCTGGACTTTTTTATGCAAAATTAGTTTGCAGCATTAAAGGCTATCTAAAAGCAATAGTGTGCATGTTCAAATGCGAAATAATCAACCACTCAATTTTCAATGTAGATTTCACAGTAAAGTGCATCAAAGGATTGAACATGCTTCAGAAAAACAGTGGGAACCTCATATTGCCCAAATCCTTCCTTTATGTACACAGGAAATTTTGCAGAAAACCTCATTTAAAAAAATCTTTGCCAGCGAATAGCTCCAACTTAATGTTTGCACAAACACTCTATCTTCAGTGCATGCTGACATTAGATTTTTTTTTCTAAACAAAAATGACACTTATAGAAATAATAGATTTCGTTTAACAATCTAGGTTTTCAAAGCAAAGAAATTTCTATGGACTCAGTGCATCCAAGCCTTTGAGATCGTCACATTTAAGTTGTCCCCTCCCTTGTGAACCCTGTATTAGTAATAATGAGATGAAGAGGGAGTTATATTAAGATGTTTTTCCAGCCAAAAGGCCTCATCAAGCTGCTTTATTGCTCTTGAAGGAGGAATAAGATGTATTTCATCCATTCTCCAAAAGGATATATACAGGTTTCCTATGTATCAGAATCCTGGCTATACTTTACGACTAGGGTAGTATATTAACCCCTGGCAGGTCTAAAGAATGAACTGCAAGAGGAATGGATATCTGAAAGTAAATAATCTACTTTCATATTTGTCATTGAAAAGGTCTTGTCCCCTTCATAGAACCCCTTCTCTTGACCTTTTCTTAACTCACATTGAGATAAACATGCTCAAGTCAGTAAGAGCTATCTTGAATGAAAATTAAACTTGGTTTCTAAACCGCTGGCCTCACACTGATTTACAGCAAGGAAAACAGTTCAAAAGTCTGAATGCCTACAAAACAGCTGACCTGGAGGGCAAAACAAACAAAAAAGATTCACCACTGATTAGTTTCACTTTAGCCATGTACCAAATCTCAGGATCTGCTAAATTATGGAAGAAATAGCTGCCTATTAAACTGAAAATAAGCAGCTTCTCAGTTACTTTGTTTTCTCCAGAAGGAATGAGATAAGAAAACCCTTGCATTTTTCTCCTTCCATATTCCTTCCATATTCCTTCCAATGGATTTTCTCGCAGAGGAGGACCATTGCCTTTTCCTCACAAGTACTAGCATGGCAGTAATTTCAAGTGGGATTTAATTCTGAAGCTGGCCCTGTTTCCAGAATTGCCTTTCATTCCACATAATTCTATGCTTCTACTGGTTAGCCATATCAAACGTGACATAAATCTTTTACTTGAAATCTTTCTCGAATCTGCTATTGCCTATATAATATTACAGATGCCTATCTTATTCTGCCAATAGCATTCTTATACTGTATGTACTACATCACTGTCTATGGTAGAATGGATTTAAAATATTTTTAATAGCATTTTCTAGTATAAAAAGCATTTTAGCCTTTATTCAACTCTTCCTGTCTTCAGCTGACAGTAAAGCTACCAGATCTGTCAGGGAGACAGTGCTCAAGGTCAAGAAAACACATCCCTACAGGTTCATGACAATCTAGCCACACTTGCCTCATTTGTTTACTGTCAGTTTACATTGTCTCCCATATTTCATCCAGCATAATTTGAGACTATCCAGCTACAAAAAATAAAACAAAAAGCAGACCCCCCCATGAGAACCCCACAAACATTATACCATTCTGATAGTACTGCTGTCAGAAGTTAAAGATGTCCTCATCTTTATTTATGCAATTTATGCAATTTTGCAATTTATGCAAAAATTCACCAGGAAATCCAAATTCTCATAAACATTATGTTTAGACAGTAAGGACTTCAAGTATTGTTAGCTTGACTCTGCAAGTCAGAATTACATGACTACAATTATCATACTCTATTAAAATTTGGCAATTTCTGCCAAATTTGAAAAAGGAATGGAAATTTAAGTTGGAGGAAAAGAAATTATGTGATTCATCCTAGCTAGCCTTTGTGCTTGAAATGAGCACAAATTAGTTTATCAACCAGCAACTGCATTGCTTTGAAAACACAGAGCAGTTACTGCCTTTTGCAGAGTCGGTAGCTCAAATGAAGGCACGTAAGGAAAAGAGCTGAAAATACGGTAGCTAGGTAACAAAAGGACATGGGAGGTAAATGGGGGATTAGATGGTATAAATGAAGACTACAGAGATCCACTGAAGAGCTGAACATAGGATGGTGCAAGGTGACAGAAAGAAATTCTAGGTAAGATTGGATTACTGCAGCTAGAGTATATAAGATAAACTGTAAAATAAGGTTTTAGTTTCTTTTACTACTCACACATTTTTTTCATCTAATTTTTGTCTAATTATATGCAGAAACCAGTAAGAAGTTTCTTCATCTAGAATGTGCAAAAATCTGTTTAAATACACAAATATGTGTATATGCGTACATGTGGCAAATTCCTCTCACTGTTGGCAGCATGGAAATGAAAGCACATTTGATGATCTTCAGAGATGCATGCGTGTCTAAGAATTTCCCTAAAAAAAATCAGCCATTCACTACAAACAGTTGAAAACAGCATTGAGCACAGAATACACAGTCTGCGTGCTGTGAGATTTAAAGTTGCTGTGGAGGTAGCAGTTTATTCTCATTGCTTCTGCTCAGAATCAAAAAGAAAGATTTAGAAGCATAGTACCTTTGTAGGCTGTTAGGTAAAGAACTATAAAGTGGGGTGCTAAACATGTAAGCATGAAAGAACAACAGTTATGGCCATTGCATAGCATGACTAAGCATTCCTGTGAAATAAGGAAGCAGCATATCATCAAGATGTACTCCTCCCAGGGCAGAAGAAGCTATAAGTGCACTGGTCTTCTGTAAGAGCACATTGCATTTTCTAGAGTTGTTGGTTGCTGAAGACATACTCTAGATAATAGACGCATAGATATCAGGTGTGTTAGATTACTTTTGTCAGAAACCTTATTCTTAGCAATTTAGCGCAACCTTTAACACGTCTTTTAAAGTCTTAAAAAGTCTTTTGAAAAAGAGAGATTAAGATAATAGCGTATGACAAGGATCACTTTAAAGGAATAATACCTCAACACTCTTGCAATTGTACCAAGGAAGGAAGGAAAGGCAATCATACTAAGCAATTAAAGGAGCAGCAATGTGCTCATTTTTACAGAAATGGGAACTACAGACAGCTTTACAAGTGTGAAGTTCAAGTCACAGTTCTTAGCTGGGATGTAACTGCAGATATATCACTGCAGTTAGATTTGTTTAATCGCTCCGTCTTTCTGCACAAGATATGAGTTTGATTAGTTCTTATTTCACTGAGCTTCTTGCTATCATGATGGCAGATGCAAACACCTAGAAATTTAGCTCTCTATAAATCCTATGAAGCAGTTATTACTGCTATCTCTTCCTTCAACAACACATGGCATAGCCAGTGAGTGAACACCTTATGGTCACACTGAAGCTATTTCACAGACAAGAATTGCATACAGAACTTCCAGATTCAGATCCTGTGCCTCAGCTCTGACCTCTCTGACTTCTTCTCTAGTGAATGTTTGAGTGTCCACATGATTCATCATGATAAAAACCTGGAGTGGTGATCAATCCAAATGATACGGTATTTTACAACACTTTTGCTTGGTCAAACAGTTTTGACCTACAGATTTCTTCTCTTCCTACAACAGGACACCCTGACTTTAATCCTCCATTTCTGTTCAAGAACTGCGTTCCAACAAAATAAATCATCACAGGAAGACACCTGACTATTTAAAAACATCAGATTTGTTTGGTCCCAAAGACTGATGTGAGGTCTTCTATGCAGCCAGCCATAATCCACAAGGCAGGGTATATAATTCTCTGTGACATCAGCATGTCTTTGCAGCCTCACCCTTTGAATCACCCTGACTTTGTTTTAAGTACATTGTTTTACTTTTTGCTTCCCTATCACCAGTATAAACAGCATGTAGAAAAAAAACCTAATGAGCTAATATAATTGACCAGAATAAATAATAGCACTGAACACTTTTAGTGTATAAAGAGATTCCAACACATAATCCAAATATTTACAATCCAGGATGAGTCAAAGTTAATTTTTCCACGGATACCTCTACAAAAAGGCAGTTTACAGGAAAAATTTGAATACTAAAAAAGTTGCTTGCTGCCTTGCCAATTGCTTTTGGAACAGACTGCGGATGGGGAGAGTAAAACTCTTGGAAAAAAAAGAAAGGTACTCACAGCATAACACAGCTGAATTCACAAAGATGTACAGCAATTAAAACTTGTATTTGTATTTGAGAGGGCGAGAGAGATTGGACACCTGGAAATATACTTAATATACTGAAATTCCACCAGGGAGAAGCCTTTGACCCATTTTCTGACTACCAAAACAAGCCACATCCCCTTTCCCCTTGTGCTTCATCAAAACTGAAACCACTTCCAATGAGTTTTACATAAACAAAATTTTATCAGAATAACTCCGAATGACCACAATGAAAGTCCTCAATTGTACATTTTGCAATTGATTTGACAACCTCCTTGCTTCCTATTAATGCTATGGTTAGCACCACAGCAGTCAGGATTGCTTGCTGTAACATTTACCAGCAGTAGCTCACCTTTTTTGACATATGGAAAGGTGTTCTTCCAGGAACAGGTGAAGCACTAAGCCATAGTAGTCGCCACATAAAGAAAGAAAAACAAGCAAGAAGTAAAAAAGAACGGAAAAGGAGTAAAAATGTCCCGCAGGATAGCAGCGACTTGTGAGCAAAAGAAGGATGTGAACTTGCTGATCAAAGGCTGTTCAGAACGCTGGTGATACGAAACAGTGTTTCATGTTGTTGAAGAAATAATTTCACTAATTCTTGCCTGGTTAAAAAAAAAAAAAAAAAAAAAAAAGCAGTGAAAATGGCTCAGGCCTTGGGGCTGTCCTAGAACCTGGCAGCTGCTTTAAAGCCGCAAAATCACCCATGCAACAAATCCATGGAAAACTTCTAGAATTTCATGATGGACAGGAGATGGAGAATGAGGTAGCACAAAGTGAAACTGTAACACAATTTTAATATATAAATTATTCCTGGGATTTCACAGCAATTACCACAAATAGAAAATTAAAAGGTCAAATTTAGAGATATGGAATTACCAAAGCAACACAGGAAGTCACAGGTTTAAGTTTCCAGTCAGGCACACGGGTGACCCTTTTGCCGTATTCAGGAAGTAAAACACAATAAAAATACTTCTACCCTGTCACACATGGCAGATTGAAACATGCTTGATTTAGGGCTTTAATGATGAGTAGGCAAATAGAGAAATGGCATAAGAGTTCATAAAGATAGCTCAGCATTCAAAGTTAAGTCTATGAGTTTTTTCCTTGTCTGGATACTACTGATGTCCATATTTTCCAACATGTAACTCAAAAATCATACAATTATGCTGCCTGTGCAGCCATTAAAATGAATTACTCTCAGACATCAGATGCCTTTATCAACTTTTTCTTTTTTTTTTTTTAATAACCTGCAATATTATAATTGTCTGTCAGTATTTTCTCATACAGCCTGTTTTAATGCCTCTATGCTGTTAATTGCTTGTTGAGAGGTACTGTATGATTTTGATGCATATGTGTCATTATATATCTATATATCATTATATATTACTATATATCATTACTCCATACCACACCTTCAGTGAAATAGTATGTTTATAAAATAGAGGGTATAAAACAAAAGTCATGCAATCCCTTCATTCATATCTCTAAAACAGAAAAATAGAGGTCAACTTAAGACATATGCTGTTCAGTTTTCATGCTAAGTATACAGCAGTAACCCTTCATTCAAAATATTTACTAATTTTGAGATGAAATGCAGCCATCCACCTTCTACACAGCACAGAACAAACAAATGATTAAATTAAATACTATGAAATTTATCTATTTTTACTGTGCTATTTCACCCCTGCCGGAAAAGATCACTGAAAAATTACTGGAGAAATTAAACATGGCAGCAGGTGCTGGAAGACACAACAGTCTCCACAAGCTGTGGCTTGCTCAGAGATTTTAGCACAGTGCTCCATTTATCCACTCTCCTGAGAAAAAGAAACACTGGCCCTCAAGTTGTCTGCTAGATATTTTAAATAGAACGCCCAGATAATTTTTGCTGACTTCAAAATAGCAACCAACTAAATGTTTTCTTTCTTGGTACTGACAGAAGATACCACTTTTGAAACACCATCACACACAGCTCCTTAGCACACACAGCAGAGCAATGCAAAACATCCCCGCTCAGATCTAACTAACTTGCATTCACCCTGCCTACTGTTTTCCCAGCAGAAAAAAACTTCACTGAAATCTGAAAACATACCTAGATGGCTGGTATCACATGTCTGTGCAAATGAATCCTGATTGGTCTTGCATTCACCTTTTCATATGTCATTTACTCTGTGAAATATTTAGTAAGAACATCCCTGTAAGCTTCCTTTCCTTTTAAACCATTCACTCCTTGATTTCACATGATAGCTATGGGATTTTTTTTTACCTCTGCTTTCATACGCTGAACTCCTAGAGCACATGTGCGAACTCAGTGTTTCACATCTATTCTGGAGATTTTTTAATAAAACTTTAAAGTTCATGAAGCCAAAGACAAGATAGTTGGAGTAGAAATCCCCATAAATCTTTCAAAGTTTTCTCAAGGTTCTCTCACACGAAATCAGCTTTCTTCTCCTCAATGATTTAAGCTGTCAATTTAGTATCCTTTCAAACAACTAGGTCAGGAATAGCCCCAGTCTGAACCTCAAACATCAGATATTCTTTATTCTAAACAAGACAAACAATAGGCAGAGCTCTTCTGTCATAAATTAATTTTCTCTTAAAAAAAACCTAAACAATTTGAATCGCTCTGGCCAGCAGTGCATGACAATCACACATTCCACATGAGGCAGAACTTCAGGGATGTGACAAATTTTGAACATACACCCCTCTCATTAAAGCCAGTGGAAAAGCAAACGAACTCAAACAGTTTTCAACAACAGAGAGAAACAAGCAGTGCAGTTATTCACGAGATTTCTCCTCCCTTTCCTAAATTATGTTCTATAAGATGAGTAGGTTCATTAAAATAGCAGTCCTAGAGGAAGAAAACTGATCAGCAGCCTACATTATAACTAAAAGACTAAAGTGCTTCTTTTTAAAAAGGAAAGAAATCTGTTTATCTCAAGCTCAGTTATAGAAAAACTATTAACATTTTAAAAGCAAGAGGTTATTTAAGAAGTTGCATGTTAGATGAATTTAGAAAACCTAACTTTCCAAGCATATTTACCAGATCAGCTGTTTCAATTTATTTTTATTTTTTCAAATAATTTTTAATTTTTGTTTGCTATTGATACTGTGAAACTTGGGTTTAATCCATTACTGTCTTTGGCTCCCCCTCCAAAGAGCAATATTAACAACAAAAAGAGCTGCTACAAAATTACTGAGGATGCTCTATTAAATTTGCGTCAGACCAAGAATCATATTTAAAAATCACCTCATGTTAAATGTATTTTACTCTGACTTTATTCAGCAGGGAAAGAAGCATGTCTGGCATGGAATACATGAAGGAAGACAGATGCAAGTAAAATTGTCAATTTCAAACTGTCTGTTTAATTTTCATCATCTTCTCTCTACTGTGCTGACAGAGGACAGTGGCCTTGCCACCTAGGAAAAAGTTGAAAGGAAGCAAATTACTCTCTGTGGTACTTCACGCAATACTTTGTAAGGCTGAAGCATGGAAGAGAAGACAATAGCAGAGGGTCAGATATCCTCAGGAAAGTAGTCTCAGCCGTACAAATTAACATCAGTATCATCATTTTACCTGGACTTTACTACAGAAAATATCTTGTGCTCCATATCAGCCCCCCAGTGAGTTTTACACCACCAGAACAGATTGTAAATATCAAATTATTACTTGTTGCAACAACTGGCATTATATTTGATTAGTTCCAGTTTTAATTGCTTTCTCTCACATAGTTTCTCTTCTGGGGCACATCCCACTTGTTACAGGATTATGCCAAAAGTAGCTCCTGTATATCAAGGCTTTCCCCAGACATATTCTTTCATTTACAAGCTCTGTCTGTGCTGTTAAAGTCTGGAAACTTTGGTTACCAGAGTTTTCAGCGGCAGCAGCTCCATTTCATCCACCACATATCTCAGTGGCAACCACAACATATGACAAGTTGACTCTAAAGCAGATCCTGTGTGTTGCAAGTAGCGCTTTCAGGACACACGGCGCACCATGCGGTGCACAGGCCACTTCTGCTACACTTAAACAGCATCCACAAATAAATATATCTGGCTTTGTACTCCCTGGGCAAAAGGGACAAACTACTTCTATTTTTGCTACAAGTTGCTCACTTAGTGCACATAGGTGCCAAATATGCAAACTGAAAAAAAGCCACTATTACATTGCTTGTCCTTGCCCTCCCTTCCAACATGGAATCATAGAACCATAGAATAGTTAGGGCTGGAAAGGACCTTAAGATCATCTAGTTCCAATCCCCCTGCCATGGGCAGGGACATATGTAATAATTATTATTAAAGAAGCCTTTTACATTGCCTGTAACTTTAGAGGAATGAAAGAAGGAAAAAAACTCAAACAAAAAAAAAAAAAAGTCTGCATAATAGCTTAACAAGTGCATCAAAAGACTCAAAACAGCCTAATATAAGATTGGCTATATTCAGCAGAAAAGCCATATTTCAGCTTCCAGCTCAAGGTAATGATACACTTATGATACTTAAGTTTGAGGATTAGATATCTTCTCCTTTCACTTTCTGCAACATTTTCTCCACAACCTTACAATATTTACAACCCTTATTAGGTGAAATAAGTGATATTTAGCTTGCTTTTTGAAGGAAGCTATGATAATTCCCACTTACAATGAGTCAATCCCAAGGCTGCATAAGTGACAGTCTTTTACAATTGTCATGGAACATGACCCAAGATTCAAGACTCATCCACTGCATTGATCATAATTTTTAAGCTGAAAGCCTTGCAGAGTTAAAAACTAAATTATCCTCAGCTCCCCAATATGAGTATTTATTGCATTCTATAACTGTTAGACAAATCTGTTGTGTTCGTTCCCATGCTCACATGAGGAGACAGACACACATTTCTCTTTAGTGAAATACTCCAACTCCACACAGAAAGTGTTAGGAGTGTAATATTGTTTAGAATGAGAATAACCTATTGTGTTGCATCTATTGTGTGTGTGAAGGAAACAATTCAAGAAAGTCAACAGCAATTCCTACCACTGAAGGCAAGTTTCTGCTATGTTGAATTCCTTTAATATAAGCCTTTCTAAATATATGCATATATGCCTGCTACCTATTTCAGAAAATCACTATTATTTTAAACTGGAAGGTTGATCATTTTGGATACAAACCAATCCAAACCAATTAATTGGGACTAACATGAGGTTTCTTACTCACCTGGAGGAAATGTGCCTGTCCATATACAAAATGCCCACAGGCTGGATGATTTCTGACATCCATGGCACAAACTCTGAAATGCGCTCCACTGCACACTGTAAAACTCAGCCTCAGATACTATGGGTCTGAATGACCATGAATATGCATTCAGATTTCTGACAAGTAGTATATGAAGTTTCCAGGAGAGTCTTCCTGCAAAGACTGATTGCACAGAAGATCATTTTACATTAGTATAATTTGGAAGGAATAGAAAAACCCTAGGAAAATGCCTTCACTGTAATTCCCAAGGACACTATACTATAGAATCATAGAACAGTTAGGGTTGGAAAGGACATTAAGATCATCTAGTTCCAACCCCCCTGCCATGGGAAGGGAGACCTCACACTAACTTCACTCTAAATCATGTCACCAAAGGATCTGTCCAATCCACCCCTGAACACTGCCAGGGATGGAGCATTCACAGCCTCCCTGGGCAGCCCATTCCAGTCCCTCATCACCCTCACAGTAAATAACTTCCTCTTTATATCCAATCTAAACTTCCCCTGTTTAAGTTTTAACCCGTTATCCCTTCTCCTATCACTACAGTCCCTAATGAAGAGTCCCTCCCCAGCATCCTTATAGCCCCCCTTCAGATACTGGACAGCTGTTATGAGGTCTCCCCACAGCCTTCTCTTCTCCAGGCTGAACAGCCCCAACTTTCTCAGCCTATCTTCATACGGGAGGTTCTCCAGTGCCCTGATCATCCTCGTGGCCCTCCTCTGGACTTCTTCCAACAGTTCCATGTCCTTTTTATGTTGAGGACACCAGAAC
>WYDI02035309.1:0-14440 GCA_009867235.2 Psittacus erithacus
AGCCTGTAACCTTCCATTCCAACACTCCAGTCATAGGAGCCATCCCACCATGTTTCTGTGATGCCTGTTATATCATATCCCTGCAGACATGCACACATCTCTAATTCTTCTTGTTTGCTTCCCATACTATGGGCGTTTGTATAGAGGCATCTGAGCTGAGCTTCAAATGAAGCCAGCTCATTGGCTGGAGCTGCTGGAATATCTCTACATTGCTCCGAGCATTTATTATAGGTGCTGGCAACTGACCGGGAGTGTTGAGATGGAATGATGCCTCCCTCTCCCAACACATCTAGTTTAAAGCATCCTTGACCAGCCTGGAAAGCCTCCTACCAAAGCAGCTCTTTCCCTTCATTGTCAGACCAGCTCCACCAGCCTCCAGTAGACCCGGCCTCCCAGATCAATTCCCATGTTCTAAATACCCAAACCCCTGACTATGGCACCGCCCTTCTAACCATTTATTAACCTGGGCAATCCTCCTAGCCTTTTTAAGGTCCTCCCCTTTATCCTGGAGAATTGATGAAAAGACAATCTGAGCTCCAGAGCCCCTAACCACCTCTCCCAGGGCTCTGTAGTCCTTCTTTATGTTCTCCAGGCTACTGCTATCTATACATTATACATGTTGGATAATCTCTTCTGTGTGAAGACTGAGAGGGTAGAAGTGATGTCCTAAGCCTTTTTCCTCCAGCTAGCACACCCTCTATAGAAACAACTAAGGCAGGTCATTCCCATAGTATCTTAAAACCACAACTCTAAATCTTCCATAATATTTTTTTG
Source organism: Psittacus erithacus (assembly GCA_009867235.2). NCBI lineage: Eukaryota > Metazoa > Chordata > Aves > Psittaciformes > Psittacidae > Psittacus > Psittacus erithacus. Next base: position 775 of record WYDI02035309.1, read on the forward strand.
GAAGGAAATAACAGATTTTTTCAACAGCTGAATAATTAATGAAAGAAGGAAAAGGTTCTGCTGAGCCTTTCCATACATCCAGCTCCAGAAACCATGAAGCGTGGAAAGGAAATATAGAAAATATTTTTTTTTTCAGAATATATTAACCTTGTGAACTCTGGGAATTACTGGTATAGCTGTATCACTTGGACATGACACAGACATTAAAGTGTAGTTCACTTTAATGTGACAGCCAAATCATCCATGTTAAAAACAAACCAGCAGTCCAAAATCATAATAAACCAATTACTGGCTCTGCTGGATAATAGTAATACAACAGTGCATTTAATAGGTATTCAGAAAAGCTATTTATGTATTATCACTTGCCAAAAGACTTCCAGCTTTTTCACACTGCTCTTCCAAGAAAAGCAGGACTTCCAGCTGATTTTGCCCTGTCTGGTGAAAGAAACACCAGAACAAAAACGCTCTTTTCAAACACATCCATTTATTTTGATGCCAATTCAACTCAAACAAAAGCCACATTGAAAGGAAAGGTCAGCAGAAGAAAGTAAACCAGATCAAAATCTATCACCATGTCTGTCAAACACAAGAAGGCAGAAACATCCAGCAAGTCAATTAACCAGAATCCAAACTCCACCAGTGGCCAGGTCCAACTGGTTTGAAGGATGGTGTGAAAATCCCACACAAGACCTAAGCAAATAATATTGGTATCTCCAAGAATGAGAATAAGAAGTGGCAATTCACAGAAGTCCTGCTGATGCGCTGCATGCCTTATTTGAAATGTTCTTGGCTCAGGCGGTTTGCCAAGAATTGAACTGAAATCCCCATGACTTTACTCAGTTCTTTCCAATTAAACTTTCAGTAATAAACTGGCTTTTGGTTTGGCTTGTGGCTCTATTGATCGCTTTGTTCAGGAGAGGTAAAACAGTACATCACCTACGTGTGTCTTGGATCCCAGCTCCCAGCTGGGCTCTAACATCCTCCCTCTCATGCACTAGGTAACCATCTACTGACATTACCAGCTGTGTATTACCTCAAATGATCCAAACACCCTCTCACTGTGATATCAAATACTATCAGAACACAGGCCAAAGCATATTCATAGTGCACTGCACACAACAAGAACATAGGCTTAGTTCATATTTCTGCTCTATTATCCTCAGACTAAAGCCAAAACATAGCACTGTAACAGCTTCCAAGAAGAAAATTAACAATCCTAGCTGAAACCAGGACACACGGTTTCCTATTAACCTTTTCTTCTGAAGACAGAGAGACAATAAAACTTGAGATGAGAGCAGCTACTCCCCAGATACTGTCTCCTGTTTTGGAATAATATCTCTATGGGGCTCAGTAAACAGAACATTTGAAGGCTGTTACATTTAGAAATTAACTTTTACTTAGGTGTCATTCATCGGTACACGAATGCATCATCTTCCTATACGTACCTGCCTTCTCCCACTGGAATCTTGTCCTCATCAAAAGGCTCACAGTGAGATAATTCATTCTCTTAGCCATGAATTTCTGAAAGCCCTGGGGAAGAAATGTGAATCATCATGTTTCCTGCTTTGGAGAGACATCACCCTGGAAACCAGTGATTTCCTTTGTGGGTGATTTCTCCTGGATGAATAAGGACTTGGAACTTTGGTTCTGCCAGCACCTGCTCCACCTGACTTCATCCTCTTTCTCCTACTGTTATCTTCCCCTACCTATTGTCAGCCCTCTAGCTGGAGGGGCCTCACTGTCCTATAACTCCCTTGGCTTCTTCCACCAAGGAACTGAGCCAGTTTGCCAGAGAACAGCAATGGACAGACAGTGGATGTCCTTCTGCATGCATTGGACAGTGTTCAGAGAACATTGCCCATAGGGATGCCTTGACCCTTGGTCTGGATCATGCTGCTAAATGCATTATTTGTAATGTTTCCTATTCAACACTTGAATTCCAGTCAGAGTATTTTGATACTATTGGATTATCACACTTGTCAAACTGTGTCTTGATGCCTTCCACTTACGTATCTTTCCGAAGGCAAGTTTTTGTTGCTTTCTTTGCATTAGAGGAATTTGGGTGGAATTTCCATCTAACTGTTTTAACAATTGACAGACTTGAAAGTTTACTGAATTATAGGCCTGATCAAGATTTTAGTGAATGTAAAGATTCATGTTGGCTACACAGAACAACCCGACAAAAGGCAAAATTAAGATCAGGCTGCGATGTTGGGATCTGAATGCACCAGCAAACCATCTTTCAGATGACAACTATGTTAGGCCCAACTCTGAAACACAAACAAGAAATAAGCACAGCCAGGTCATAACATTCTTTTCTCTGTGCATGGGAAAATCTGCATTGTAACAGTCGCTAAACTACATTGTTTTGCTAATGTAAACACACACAGGAACTCATCAGTTTATACCTGAAAAGAAGGGGGTTGCATGTTTTACAGTATCATACATGTTTTTAAAGTGGTGCACTTTTTTCTAATCACATAATTACAAGCAAATGAATAAATAGATCACCTTTTGTTCTTAAAAAGCTTGTCAGCTTTTAAAACTAACACATACATGATTTTTATTACATTGTCATCTTGGTCTAGAGTGAGGCATCCCTGCCCATGGCAGAGGAGTTGGAACTAGATGATCTTAAGCCTTTCCAGTCTTAACTATTCTATGATTCAATGATTCTATGGACTAGCGTATTTGTTATCAGTATTTGCATTGATAAACAGCACCCCTGAATAACCAGAGGCACATACGTGTGTTTGTACAATGACAGGTTACATATGCACAAAGAAAGTACCCTAAGGATTTTACCGTATGATCAGACAGTCAGATTCAATGTTGATACACTAGGAAGATGTATACAGTTATTTATATGCTTGCTGGGCAAGAATTAATAAAGAAAAGCTCAGCTATTCCCACCCCAAAAAATCCACTGAAATGCACTACAGGAGATGTGTGGAGTTAAACAGCTGGTGCTGAGGATCTGAGGCCCAGAAAAAAAGTGCATTTCAGGTGTTCTTTACCTCTAGTGTGATTCCAGGGATTGAGGGCCCATTTGTGGCTGCAGTACTCTCCTGCTGCATTCCTGGAGCACATCTGCCAGTTAATTTGATCCAGAAGGAGCCCAGACAATGTACTCCAAGATCAAGGCACTGCAAAATAGAGACCATTGGGAGATTCATGTCAAAATTGCACTTCTGATCCAAATTAAAATGCCAGTGTGAATGCATCCTATGTGAACTCATACAGAGGCAGGTTCTAATTCTATGCCTTTATGAACCCTCTTTCCACAGACCTTCTGGAAGCTTTTGGCAATGCACCCCCTCAGATGCGTTGGCTTCGTGCACTGATGAAATCAGTTACTGGAGCCCTTCACAAGCTCACAATCTAAGACATTTTATTCACACACTGTGGTTTAAGCTCCCTCCTACAAAACAAATTTGAAGGGGAAATGTAATGCTTAAAAAATAACACACTAACGTTAGCTTTTTGTTCGTTTGTTTTTTCTCAGAACAGAAGATGAGGAAAGCTGGAAGTTGGTTGTCAAAATTCAGAATAAATCTACAGCTGTGGAAGTTAGAAATGGCAACAGTCTCTACTAAATCACTGACTATATTGACTGTATTCCTGAGGTTCTTACGGATTGCTCATGATGCACTCAAAAACTTTGTTCACCCTAGCCCTTTTTTGATATTCTCTGGGCAGAGACACTTTCACCTGTGCCCTTGAGATTTTCAGTATCACTGGATCAATATTAGCTATAAATGTTTCTTTAGGAGAAGGAGACTTAGGAACATTTTAAGGCTAACAGAGTCCTGTTCGGGCTGAATGGATGATCAGACCTTTATGTGCAATGCTTCTCTTTTCTGTCAAAGGTAAACAACTGCAACTTAATAACCTATAGGTAGCAGTGAACAGGAATGACTTATCAGTGTCTTCAGAGACAGTCAGCTTAATGAATACGAACACCCCAGCCATGCAGGTGACTTGGCATCTGTCTGCCTATTTTCAGAAAGGGGAAATAAGGCTTTAGACAGAACAGAAGAAATGGATGATTGAGTTCCTTCAGAAACTTAAACACAGAAAAGCTTTCCAATAATCCATAGCACATCAGATTCATATTTAGCTCATTGTACAAAGCAAACACATTGTACTGGCAAATAAGTGACATGTATCTCTTCCTAGCTGAGCTCAATGTCATATTTCTTCCCGGCAAGAATTCTTGTTTTAAATGTTCTGTGATTTTGGTGTCCATCTTTACAACACTAAACCAAAACTACGTAAGGCGAACATGCATCTAAACACATCAAACTGCTTGATCTCAAATGACACAGATGTATGGAAATGTACCGACTATCTTCAGCCACTAGCACATCCATGTGAAGTGCCTGACACAGCTTGCATTCAGTGTGAATTACAGCTACAAAACAGCAATGTTTCTCATGCCTTTCTAGAGATGGAGAGAGGAGATTTTCAAAGGCACAAATAACAAATGCTGAAATCAGTGTGAATTAGATGCTAAAGCTTCCATCTGTGTCATTGCATATATTCACTGCCCATATGCCAGTATGAGCACAGTACTGAAGGGACAGTGCAGGAATCTGCATGCTGGCAGCTGAGACTCAGTTACACTGTAAGATATATGTGCTGCACATACCTATCACCTTTGTTCCTATCACTGATCAAAACATAATAGACTTGATTCAACCTTCATTAAAGAATTGCCAATTACTATTGTACTTATTTCTCCTAGTGACAGTTCACCATAATAGCATTACCCAGAATAAGGCTGAGATAACTAAGAACCAAGAAAATTCAACCAAGCTGTCATTGTTTAAAAGATATCAGGTAGCCATCACTGCTGCTTCCATTAAAAGGCATTTTGGTTTGTGTTTATTTTTTTCTTTCAGATATAAAGGGTTCAGGGAATTCCTTCACTTTTGCAAGCTTTCCTGGGGAGCAATGCCTGTACTGACACAAGACAACAGGGCAAAGGATAAGTCTCCATGGACATTTGTTAAAGAACATGGTAGCCTTATGATAGTGGTGTAGACCCTTGGCCAAGGTCTTTCACAGTCAGAATGTTCAAGTGAAGTGTTTTTAACAAGAACAGCAACTGACAGCTAGCAGGTTAGACTGAGATGTGCAAACATTTGCATTCCAAAAGTGGGCAATTTAGGAATCCACTCTTTTCACAATTCCCAAAATATTAATGGGGGGGATATACTAGTAGCCACAAATCTCTACACAGTATTTTGCTGCAGAGAAACTGCTCCAAAAAGAAGTCAAATCTTTTGGGTTTACTTAATATTACTTAGTGAGCCATGCCACCCAATGCATCAAACACAAAAGCAGTGAAAAGTGCATCTTCATAAGCACAGTAGTCAAGCTAGGCAAAGGCTGAGCATTTCCAGGGTATTATGGTTTCATTTTAATGCTGGAAGGAGAGTTTGTGTCATGGCAATCCTACATATGTATTTATCATCCCAAAACAGCATTCAGACCTCTTAAGTCCCTGAATTTGGCTCTAAAGTGAGCGCTGCTGATCCATAGAAGCACCTTCCTGTGGCACTGTCATAGGGGAGTACCCTCAACACCAGCCATCCTGCCAGAAGGGTGCAGGGGAGCTGGCCTCTGGGATGGAAGTCAGGTGCTACCATGGTGTGATGGGGCAGAGAGGGAAGGAAGGGAGTCTCAGTGAGTTTAGTTTAACATGGAGGTGCTCAGCACTTCTGAACACAGCTGTAAGACTGATGCCTGCATTGCTTAACTGACAGCACCATGGCACAGAAGCACACATCATGCTGGACTATGTTAATATGGGAAAGCCCTTAAAGAGGAAGGGAAGACAATAACCATTCTGAACTTGTGGTTATATCTGGAATATTATGCGCATATTCCTGTTGGATTGCTCTAAAACCCTTAAGCCAGACATAAAAGTCAAAAAAATCCTTTCTGATTCAGCATCATTTCTCTCCCCTTCTTGCAACCAGCATCTTTTCTTCAGCCATGCAGTGAAGGCCACACACTTCTTTGAGCAACAGACACTTGATCAGATGCTTTGGGTGAAGCTCAGCTTCTGCAAGGCCAGGTCAGACCAGGAAAATCCTACTGGTTATGGCTGATTTTTCCAACTGCATTTCCTTCATTTTGACACTCCATTTCCTCTCTCCTCTGTTGTGTTGTTTTTTGGGGTTGTTTTGGTTTGGTTTTTTTTTTTTTACCTGATGTCCCATACTAACAACTGCTTTGTTTTCCATTATTTAAACTCAGACATGTTTGGTGCCATCTTCTCTTTAGATTGTTTTCAGTGAAAAGCACCATGCAGTTTGGCTGGATTTGGCATCAGAAAGAGCTGAAAGTGATCCTTGCAATGTAGGAATAACTCCTCACAGAGCCAAAAGTTGGAACATGCATCCATTCGAGGCATTCCCACAGCTCCTACTGAGTGTTAGGTGTGCATAGGCAAGGGCTGTAAGGGCCAGGCTTTCACAGGGGGACGTGATCAGTGTTCTCAGGAACTTTGGATTCAGGCATGGGTGTTCAGCACCTCTCAAGATCCAGTCCTGCATGACTTAGATTTTGAAACTCAGGACACATTTCCACACACCTATGAGTTTTGATATTAAGGGTTATCTGAGAAATCAAGATTAAAACATATCAATTTATTTATAAGCAAATACAGCATAAGTGTTATAAATTTGTGCTTTCTCTTTGCACAGAGGCCTTCCCACTGAGCGATACTAGGATGTCACTCAGCAGAAAAAGAGTGATGTGCATATGAATGATGAACTATAAGTTTAAACTGCGCATTAACCAGATCGTGAGTTTAGTGAATATAACAGCAAACTGAACATTCATTCCACTCACATGCGATATGAAGTGCAGATACGATATGAAATCTGAAGGGCCATGTCCTCCAAAAGTGGATTAGTAACAAAGCAGAGCAAACACAGTTGGGAAGGAAACTTAGAGTATGGCATTGTGACCCTCAGTTTAGTATCTCTTCAGCAAGGGCCTCTGAGTTTGTTCTGCAGGTTCTCCATAATTCAACTAGGAAATACTCAAAAATATTAGCTTTTCTACTAGTTAGAATCCAGTTCAAACTGAAGCAACTGAAGTAACCATGACACCATGTGCATGTCAGACCATTTTTCTGGTGTGTGCATAGTTTTTGGAAGAGGCTTGGTAAGGATTATTTTCCTCTAAGAGATACCAGGTTGTGAATTTGGATGTCGCTGCAATTCTGCAATCCAACATTTTGCCACTTGATGGCACCAGCAAAATGCTTAAATTTGATCAAACTACCGAGCTCTTAGGCTGAGGTAATTTAACGAGTAAGTGTAAATTCTTCAAAAGCAGAAAATGAACAAGTGATACCTCCCATGTTAACAGTAAAGCATAATTAGAAACTCGAAAATAATTTTGCAACGAATTCTCGGATATCTTTGAGATAACTGTGGGGCACATTGAGCCCACTGCTCTCCTTCCAGCCTCTCCGCATGCGAGGTACCTGCTCCCCGTTCTGTGTAAACTCAGGCACTCTAGAAAAGCAGGAGAGCTAATGATAAACAGGCTGCAGAAGCTGCACAAGGAAACCTGCAACCCTGCTCTTTGTAATCCTCCACTTTTTGCAGGCTTCTCTACTACCTCATTACAGCATGCAACACAAAGAAATGAGTTAACTATCAGCGCGTACAAGCCAAAACTCCTTTGTGCTGGGACAGCTAAAGCCTTTGACCAGTGTCACACATTAGAAGCACTAGAGGAGAGGCACTGGCTGTGCTGCTTCTGCAGTATTTGATTACATGCTATGCAGAAGTAGCAAGTTTCCCTGCAAGTTTCTTCCTACAAGTTTCCTAAGCGCTAAGCAACAAGAACTGTCACATGCAGTTTTGTAAGACAATGGAGCACTTCTAAAGTTGTTTTAACACCAACATCCATGCAAAGTGAGCACTCTCCTGTTGCACAGTCAAGCTGCATGGTTCCGTTTTGTTACTTAGTTGATCCTCAAGAAAACTCCATTGACTGCAATGGAATGATGGAACAATTTGATCCACTCAAACTTGCTAGTGGAGTAAGTACTCTCTTATGTGACTTTTATATTGGTACCCCTGGAAGAGCAGAAACACAGGCAAACTGGAGAGTAAAATTAAAACTCTCTTTGCATGGCTTAGGAGGCCGCCTGTGTTTTCAGTAATTCTTAGGCTGGCCACCCTCAGAGGCACCTTGGTAAAGGATGCTCTGGGACTTATTCATTTCCATAGCAAGAGCATTTCTTGTGCCAGTTGCTCACCAGAATAGATCACCCACGCACACAGGCTGAGGTAAGGAACATAGCACCTTTCTGGATATCTGCTTCCTTCAGAGGAAGCCAGCGGGGACTGCTGGGTCTCTATGCCCTTGTGCTGCTAGCTGTATAAGGAGGAAGGAACTTTTACACAGGAGTAGATCAAACTGTGTCCCTGAACATGCTGAAAAGTACATGATCTTGGACTCTGGTTGTTTGATCAACAGCATACACATCATTTTGCACTCACAACTTAACTTAAAACACGCCAGGTCTCTAAAAATACTTTATGGTCTATGCTTTGTCCTAGTTTGAGTGTTTGCCTTTTCTATAAGGTTGTATATTCTTGATCTTTGAAAGACTTTTAAATTTAAGGAAAGAATATACCCTTTTAATCAAAAACTGAAACACACACATGCAAAAAACCACCCTTCTACGTTCATAGTCCAAGGACTTTCAGAGCAAATAGTCTTCCTGCTGCCAGGGACTATTAAGTGCTGGCAGCCACATGAAACCTTTCCTGAAAAATACCCTCCAAGTGGTGCTCTGCAGTCCTACCTGGGAGCTATTAACACTCAGTTTATTTACCTTACAGCCTGTGAGGGCTCCTTCGAGCCATTACTGTCTTTTGTGGGAAATGAATTACCAGGTATTTGCAATAACTCTGTACACTTTCATGGAGCAACTATGCCTTTGCCTTAAGTAAGCACGCTATGTATCGTGGCGCGGTTTTGCACTAGAGTGAATCACTGGGTTTGTGCAGATGTGCTTTTGTAAGTGCCTTAGCAGTGGGCCACATACAGGTGACCTCCCAGTCAAATGTACTGGAGGAAAGTAGCTGCCTCCTCTCTTCTAAAGGTGTGATGAGTCCTCAAGTTCACATCAACTGACCGCAAAAATCATGAAAGGGCTTGAAAAACACCCTTCAGCCCTAGAATTCTAGTTATACACACACACACTACACCATGCTACAGCATTTGCAGCTATTTTTCCATGGCCAAGTCACACCAATGAGGTTTTCAGTGGGTGTAATGACAGCACAAAATGAATGAAAACTAGCTTTTTTCCATGTGGGTTTTAATCTGCTTTCACTGCTTATCATGCCACACAGCATGTACATTCCTCTGGCTGTCCTCCAGCTCCTCTGGTGGCTCCCTGACCTACAGCTCCCTTATGAAGCAGGTTTTAAGGTTAAGCAAGGTAAGTGATTCCCTCCCTTTGCAAGAAGAAAGAGGCTGCAGTGAAAGCCGGTTTACACATGTGAAATGGCTTATTCTCCAGTCATAATTTCATTCCTGTTAAAACTGGCAAGACTGATACATCTTATTCTCTTAATAATTTACTGAGTATGTGGGAAATTAACAGGAAAGAGCCACAAAAAACTTCTCTGACCTGACCCAGAAAAGAAGCTGAAGGTCATGAGGCTCCCCACACTGCATCACTTTCAGGCCAACACCACACTTGAGAGAAGAAAAAGTTCAGAGGCTCTTACCATGTGTCAGAGAGAGGAAAAATAGTGCTAAGCGGGAGGCCCTCATGAAGGTCACACAGGTTCCAGTGTGTCTTTTATTACCACTACTGGGCAAGCGTGTCTCTGCACCTAGTGCTGTGCGCTACATCCAGAGGGGAGATGCAGCACTACTGCAGGCGCAGCCAGTGTCTCCATAGGATACTCTCTCACATGAAATTGGTTTATATCTATTTTATCTAAAAAAGCCTTTGAAGAGTGCCCATAGTGCACTTATTACTAGAGAAATGGGATGGTGTCCATCTGGATCACTCCCTGGATTTGTATGAAGATAAAACCGCTTTGAAAATCCAAAGCTTGGCTGGCTGTTACAACATGATCTCACAAAGCTCCTGTAAATCATGGTAGAGTCATGAAAATGCATGTTCATCCTTATTTTATTACTGCCTTAAGTTTGGATGCTATAATGAAAAGTGCTCTATAAAGGCATTTAAGTGTTTCTGCCATGCCAGAGCACAAAGCAGATGTGACTGTCCTTATTTATGCATATTTGTATCAGGAACATGTCAAACGAATGCAATGAAGAATATGTCAATTCACATTGTAACACGATGTGAATGGAAATGGAAACTGAGAATACCTACGTTTCTTTTCAGTTCACATTGTGTTACTGTAATAATTGTAATATTTGCATTGTAATTGTAATATTGTAACATAATGTGAATTGGAAAGAAACAGTAAGATGTCTACAGCACCAGTAGACATATGGCACCAATTCTAACTGTAGAAATGGAAGAACAATTAGAAGTGTCTCTGGAATAAACTTTCAAGGATTGCTGTTCTGTAAGTACGGCTCTGTCTGTAAAAGCCTTCCATTTTCAAGACAGACACAAAGTTTGAATCAGAAGTACCAGGTTGTTATAAATGTAACAATGCACGAATGGTTGTCAGAATCTAACACTTTGTTTAAGCCGTGTTATCTTTGTAGCATCACACATTAAAAGCAGATCTTTTGTTCAGTTCAGCTGAGGTGTGAGTTACGCTGGCACAGTAATTTGTGCGATATCACACCTTATGTTGATTGCACTGAGTCCCATAGCAACACACAACAGATTTCACAATGAAACACATGACTTCTGTATGTTGTATTAGCACGTATGAACAAAATTGATCTGGCACTTAAGCTTTGAAGTTTATTTTCAAAACACCCACATCAGTAAGGAAAGAAATAAGCAAGGAGAAGACTTCCTCTTTGCAACTGTGCAACACCTATTTCTGTGGAGATTAAGTCAGTGACGGAGTGGCCAAGCTGCAGCTCTTGAGTCACAGGTTACCTGGAAGAGAGGTTGGACACAGCTTCTGCGCCACAGCTATGTCATTAACCAGGCTACTGAGTAATTCTCAGCTGTGGGAGCAGAACCCACAGGAACTGCTAAGGCTGAAATGATGGAGTCCCATGGAGCCTATTAATATCCCATATGGTTCTGTATTCAAACTGAGCAGGGGGAGAGGCCCTGAGAAGTTATCATCATCTCCTGCTTGGGAATGCAACTGGGACATCCCTCTCCTCACTGAGAAAAAGATTTCTTTTTCTTTAGCAACATGAAGATTTTGGTATATGGCTTGAAGAATCAAGAAACTTTGTGTGATCACGGGGCAAATAGAAAAGCCTACTCTCCTACCCATACAAAGTAATGAACCTTTCAAGCAAGGCCTTGTAAGTAAGCCTTTCTCATTAAATACATGAGATTTTGGAGCTCCAGGTGAACCACTGAGGTTACTGCAGTAAGACTGTAGTTCAGGGCCTTTTTAATTTTTTTTCACTATGCCACAAAGAACCATTAAGCAAATTAATTATTGTTTTAATCTTAGACATTTTTCTGACTTCGCACAATTGCCAAGAGACTCTGAGCTAGACTCAGTGACGAAATTCTTGCCCTTTAAAGTTAGTGCTTTCTTCTGATTGCCTCTTTTCAAGTGTATCTGAAGCATAAAATAAGTCCCCATGGCAAATACAAATAATTCATCAGCATGGCACGAATACGTATTTTCTCTGCAAGTATAAACAGGATTCTTTTTGTTTTGCACTACTGATAAAAGGATGTCTTTTTACTAATAGCACATACCATCGTTAATTAATATAGAGCTTATTACACAAAAGTGAAAGAGGCAAGATTTTTTTCCTTACTCCTTTTAAAAAGACATTCTGCACGTCACTTGTTCCCACCATTTTTTCAGACTTTGGCACCTGGCAATGCGAAACATTCCTGATGTAATGAGTGGTATCAGCAAGAATATTGGCTGCACTGCTTACGTATTGATTTGTCCCTAACATATACTGATTACACTGGTTCAGATAAAGTGTGGGAGGTACAAATGAACACAGGTCACTTTAGGTAACTTATTTATTATTATTATTACCTAATTCAGGCTTTGTAAACCACCAGGCAGTTTAGCTAAGGAAGTAGATTTCACTTATGTTATATCTCTCTGACCCTTAATGAAACAAAAAGGCAAGTTGCTCCTTTTACAGCCACAATTGCACAGTGTAGGTTCCTAGGCAAAAATACCTCTCTAAAGAAGCATGTAATGATAGGTTTAGCAGGTTAGCACTGCTTGCCTAGCACACCTGCTCTCCTAACAGATTCCGATCTTGCTGACTTGCTTATGGACTAATTGGGTTTTCTCGGCTGTGTTGTTCATGGCCTTTTTACCTAACTGGAGTTAAAGTGCTTGGGAGCATCTACCAAGCACAGCTAAGGGACCAAGAGCATATTTATGAGAGAGAAGCCTCTGAAAAGCCCAGTTTGGTAATCTCATTATGCCAGGATGCACAGCCTCAGGAATGCGATGAATTTGGATCCTGTATGAGGTTGTGACTTTGTTTTACACAGCCACTGAGGAAAGGTGTTTGTTTTCAGTAAGCTGCTGTATGCAGCTCTGGTAAAGAGTAGAAGAATCCCAACACGGTGCTAAGCTTTCTTACTGGAGTAAACTCCTGCTTTCATTTTCCTCAGAAGATTTCAGGATTCCCTGATCTTAATAGGTTTTTTTAATCATTCCATCATAAAAAACTGAAAGCTGAAAAGAACAGCCACAGGAACATGGGCACTCCATGAAATCCCGGTTCTCAGTACCACATAAAATTTCCCATTTTAGCTTTATCCTCCTTTCTCCCAGATAAAAACGTCTTCTTAGAGGCAAATTCTGATTTCACAAGCACAAACTCAGTTACTATTAATTGGATATGAATCAGAAGTCTATCTTTTCCTTCCCTCAAGCCACATGGAAGTAAATGTGAATTGGCATGACTGATTATGTACAAAAGCCAAAAAGGAATTATCATTGTGAATTCTTTGCAGCTAAGCAAGAGGGGATTAAAGAACTAAGATGTCACCTTTCTGATTCTCACATCTCTCCCAGTTCTTACAAAGTGTTATATTTAATGTTAAAATCTGAAATGCAAAATAAAGGAAATTCTCTTTCTTTCTGTTCTTCTTCCTGACAACTCAGACCAATCCAATTTCCTAGTTCTCATCCCTATCAGACACACAGCTCTAAATACAGCATGTTCCCAAAGTCCAGATCACCTGAGGATTATGACACTGTGTCTTGGTTTAAGCCAAGCCATAAATCAGTCATGCAGTCTCTCATTCACTCCCCCCCTTCCTCCCTCAGCTCCCAGACAGATGGGGAGGAGAATCGAAAGCATACAACTCCCACAGGTTGAGATAAGAACAGTCCAGTAACTAAGCTATAACACAAATCACTGCTGCTACCACCAGTAATAACAATGACAAGGGAAATAATAAGGGGAGAGAATACAAGTGCTCAGCACACCGATACCCAGCCTAACCCTTGCAATGATCTAGCCCTTCCGGGTAACTCCCACTTTTCATCCTGGGCATGACATG
>WYDI02035310.1:0-28706 GCA_009867235.2 Psittacus erithacus
TTTTAAAAAAGAAAATTTTTGTGGGGTGTTTTTGGGTTTTTTTTTTTTTTTGGGGGGGGTTTTGGGGGGGGTTTTGGGGGTGGTGGGTTTTTGTTGGGTTGGTTTTTTTTTCTTTTTTTGGTTGGTTGGTTTTTTTGACTGTTCACTTCTGGTATGCCAGAAGTTGTGGAAAGCTGGTAGATCTCAGCTGTTGTCCTAATTAACAACTTGATTATCTATAGAACATTTCTAGTGCCCTTTTAAAGTATCATGCTAGGTTACACCTTATACGTCATTGTAGTATGCTAAGTTACACCTTAAAAATCATTAGAGAAACTTCAGCTTATAGAGCTTTGATTTTTGTGGGTATATTCAAGTCCCTGGAACTTGTGTAAAAAATTAAATTTGTGAAATTTTGTTTAGAGATGACATTTCGCATGGTGTCAGACACTCTTAATAGAACTGTTTAAAAATAGATTAACATCACTTAACTCCGATTTCTTCTGCAGGACACTGCAATTGTGCACCCAGTTCCTATAAGGATGACTCCAAGCAAAATCCACATGCAGGAAATGGAGCTTAAAAGAACTGGAAGTGGTAATATATTTTCTCTTGCTAATGAGAAAGTATTTGTACAATTACTGTTGGCTTTGCTTCCTTAAACATGCTTTTTTCTTCTCCATGGACGAATATATCTGGAGTTATAACCAGGATAATTAATGAGATTCTCTGAGTTAAGGATTGGGGTACTGTTCAGATATGTTTTGAATTGGCCATTTGCGGTAGTAAAAATTCCACCATCTACAGGAGATCACTGCTTGAAGTAGTTGCAGGAGCATGATGATGTAGATTGGATATGGGCCTCCAGAAGGATGTCTAGGTTTCTTGCTTTCTGAAGGAGACTGTGAAGAGCAAGAACATAGCCTGCATTGATAAGCTTGCTCTGCTGCGGTCAGAAACACTTGAGTTTATTATTTTGAAACCTGACAGCATTTGGGAGGATTGGCAAGCCATTTGTTCTCAGTGGAGTTTTTTGTTGGTTTGGGTTGGTGGTTTTTGGGTTGTTCATTTGGGGTTTTTTTGTTCAGGTTGGTGTTTGGTTTTCTGTTTTTTTTTTTTTTTGTTTTACTTTAATAATAATAAGCAAGGAGGTTTGATAATTTTTTTTGAGGAACAGTAGAGTCTTAATTTGGAGATGTGTGCCATGCCAGTATTTCCTAAGGTCATGTAACTGATACAGAATATGAGAATAAGCAGCACATTTCTTTCAGAATATCCTTAGCCTTGTAAATGGGTAAAGGTTCCAAACTATAAACACTATAGAAATAACACTATTACAGTGTAAAATCATACACCAATTTTAGTCTTTAGTGCAACACTTTAGATGAGGGTAGAAAACTAATATAAAGCTTTGGCTTCAGAAGTTAAAGGCTAGTTTGAATACATTAATTTATTTAGACTTATTTTTCAATCTAGATCATGCTAACCCTACTAGCCCACTACTTGTGAAACCACCTGATCTCCCAGAAGAAAACAAAATGAGTTCATCTGTAAAATTTACACCTGGAAATACAGTTAGTAAGTATCACGGTATATTTTCTGATCTAATTTTTTATGTTATACAAAATGTAGAGTGAATGAAAACTTACTAGATAGCAAAAGCTCTAAAGTGAGACTAACTTTTCCAAAGAACAGAGACAAAGTATATATTAGAAGTAGTAATTAAGAAAGTTCTAGATGTCACTGGAGATGTTGTCCTGCCATCTGTAGAAAAAAGTTCATATTTTCAGCTCTTTTCCATCTTCCTATTTTCTCTTTTAATCTTAGAATGAGAAATTGAAATGTATGGAAAGTGGAATTGACTAAGCATTTGAATCTACCTCAGAACTGTGTAAAAATGTTTTCTGAAGGGTGAAAACCTGTTCACCACTATTTTCAGGCAATTCACATCTAGTTTAGCTACTAAGAAAATGCAATAGACTTCTAGATTTCTTTTTTAGGTACAGCTTTTCAACTGCTTATTTGCTTCTAATAGCATTTCTGATTTTTCAGTAACTTCTGTGTCCAAAACTTTAAAATCTTTTGATTTGATCAGTCTATTTGTCTGCTATTGAGAGAGGTCCCCAATTATACGTAGCCTGAATGAGTCTTTGGGATCTGTTTTTGAGATTTGTGTTCTTTAAACTGGGAACTTCAGTAAAAATAAGATTTGAAGAGCTCATTACTTTGAGTCCTTTGCATAATTAAGACAGTAGTATTTTGGTTGGTTTGTAATACAGAAGTAATTGAGAAAGTGCCAGGTAAGAATGTGTCTTGCGAAACAGGAAAGTCATCTCTGCAGGATTCTCATCTCTGGGCTGTGGCTGATGTGTCTTAATGCTTCTGAAAACCTTAGTGTCCTGCGAGGTTAAAATAATCTTTTGAGACTGGGTAATTGAGGAAAATCTTGATGTTCTTGATTAGAATTTTCTTCTTTACTGATAACTAATCTGGTAAGTCTCATTGCTCTGGTGATTTTCCACCTTGAACTGTGCTCATGAAACTTACATTTTGTATTTTAATTACAGCATTGCTGTCATTGTTTATTCTTCAGTACATCCCAGTAGTAACCAAGAGCTCAGAAGTATTGGGTGAGGGGAGTTGGTTTGTATTGAATCCTTCAATTATTCAGATTCCAGGATTTTGAACCCTGCCCAAATTATACCTTTCAGGGAAAAAAATATATAAACCTTTTTTAAAAATAAAAATTGTGGATTTGAGATTATCTGTTACCTGTATCTGTTAGAGTATATTAATGATGCATAAAAAATATGACACTTTTTACTTTCCTCTTACCAGCAGATGGTTATAGCAGTTCGGACTCATATACTTCAGATCCAGAGCAAATTGGAAGCACTGTAACACGGCAACGGTCAGTAGAGTAGCAACTGAAAAAAATAAATAAAAGGTGGTTAAAGAAGCCTGTTCTGAGCTTCTGTTGTTTGACAACGAGCTTGTAAAATGAGGGCTAAATAGATTCTTAACTTTAACACTCAGGAATCCGGAGGCAGTCTGTTTTCTAATGCATTAATAATGTGTGCTCTTCCTGTTCATGTGTAAAGTAACAGTTAAAAAAAAAATAATGTAGTCTAAAAAGTTGCTTGGGTTTGGCCAATCAAATGAAATTCCACGTTCAGTCAAAAATCCTGATAAAGACTCTCCCTAAACATAAGGGAATGTAAGCAGAGGATATGATGTTACTTAAAACCAATTTTTTGTGTTTTTAAAATCATGTGAGGCATTAATGGAGAAGGACCTTGTGACTTTGCAGCATACAAGAAGAAGAAAACATAAATAAGAAATATCACAGCAGTAACTGAATTTGTTTTAATAATGGACTTTTATTAAATGAAGGGCAGTCACAGGCCCAACAGAAATTAAGGGATTGAAGGAAGCTATGCAAGCACATAACCAACAACTGCATCATTTCACATAAGAGAATTTGCTGTACTAGCTGGTGCTAATTGTTCCCATTAAATCTGCTTGAATAGGATTAAAAACCAGCTATGCCATTAACCATCTCTTACAATCAGTTTCAGAGGTAAGTTTCAAAACAAGAATGATTAGGGAGACTTCAATAGCAAAGAAAGATTTGCAGTTGACTGTCAGCACAGCAGCTTAAAAACTTCTTTCCTCCATTATATTTAATGGCAAATTTGATTCTGTCCTGCTTCTATGTATGTTTATGCACTATCAGCATGATGGTTTCAACATGTTCTTTTCACCTCTGATTTTGTGTTACGTTCTTGCTGAACTTGTGTAGATGAGTGAAGCCTTATGATGAGTCGCTGCTTAATGCCGTCGGCAGCTTCTGTCCAGATCAGGCAGTTCTGTCAGCGTCCACCCAGGAGATTTTCTCCCACTTTGTCTTTTACTTCCTACCACTGATATCTCATCAACTGATTGCAGCTTTATCTATAGAGACATTACATTGTCCTAAACCCTACCATTAGTCCAGAATACTTCTTGAATTTTCAAAAAGCAAAAATTGACAAGACTATGTCAGATAATAATACTTCAGGAGTGTCCTTAAACCACTTTCTCCCTTCTTTAATCCTACTTGCACCTTACTAGACTAGCTAGATGGATGACCCTAGGACTCAGTGTAATTAGATTTTCATTTCATCAGCTGGATATATATACATTTCATCAGTGTATATATGGAAGAATTGTCCGGGGGAGTATATTAAGAGAGTAAATTTTTCTCCTGTGATAACTCATTTCTGTCTTGGACCTATGCATTCAGGAATTTCAGGTTCTGTGTGGAACTTTGGTACCTCTTACCTGTCCTGGTTTTAGTTTATGATCATTTCAGAAGGACATTGCAGAAGTCAGTCGTAGAAAAGAACTTATCAGTTATTTATGAGTTGAATAAAGAGTAGTTGTATTCATGTCAGTGATTCAGTAAATCTGTCTTGCTCATGTTTGAATAGTTGGGAAGCTTCTGCAAGCTGCTTTTAAATGGAAGGTGTATACAGTAAATCCCACTCAAAGGTACTTGGGCACTACTTCACCCTTCTATCCTTTTTGCGTGTGCTCGATGAACTTGCAACAGGTATCCACTAGATGGTGATCCGACCTAAGAAATGAGCAGCAGTGCTGCTACCAAGTATATGGATTTGGAAAACTTCAGGCAGAGAATTAAATAGCTGTTTGAGATAGCTCAACATACATTGAAGCAGGTCCAACAGAAACTTCATGTTCTTCAGTGACATTAAACTTAACCTGTTTAAAACCTAATCAGGATGCTGAGCAAGTCTTCCATACTTTGCAAATTATAGTGACTACCATCTGGACGGAATTACCGTATTTAGGATTCTCTGTTCTTGAACTATTATTGCTTAGGATGTGTGTCAAGCTGTTGGTTTCCCAAAGATAAACTACTTGTGGTAATATAAGAATAATTAGGATAACAGATTTCAGTAAACAGAAATATAAAAACAACTGTGAAATCAAAGAATACCAGAAATTTAAAACTGATTTTGTAATCTGCAGAAATCAATGGCAATAAGACTCTTCCATCTGTCAAACTTTATTTTTTAATTGCATACTTTGAAAAGCTGTTGAATTTTAGTTCTGTTGTAGCTGCCTAAAGTCACTGCAGAAACTTCTGTTTTGCAGGTCGCATTCAGGAACATCTCCAGATAACACTGCGCCACCACCACCCCCTCCAAGGCCTCATCCTTCTCATTCTCGATCATCATCTTTAGATATGAACAGATCCTTTTCAGTTACCCCCGGTAGATATGCTGTGTTCCTCTGCTATGTTATGTTATTTTTCAGCATATATATTCCTGAAGCATGCTTTTTTTTTTTACCTCTGAAGAAAGATTGTGTTTTCTGAAATCATTGCTTCTGAATGAAAAAGTTGAAAATGTTATTACTCTTTCTGTTTGTATAAAAATGTGTGGTCCACTTTGCTTAAACAGATAATTTATAAGTGAATTCTGAATGCTGGCACTGTAGTCCTTTGGGTGAATGTGGGGAGCAAAGTCGGGCAGTAACATTTTGGTGGCGCATCTATGTGCAATGAATTGCATTTGCCAGAATATTCTCAAGTGAAGATCTTTTGGTATCAAATGTATTAGAGAGGGGTATTAAGTATTTCACTTGAGAGGAAATTATTAACGGTCACTTCTGATTCTGCTTAAGGGTTTTTATTGTCCTTCTAACTTGTCAGTACTTTTCAATCCAGGATCACGGGGTGTGAGAAAATGTTAAGGTGGTGTATAATGAAAGTAAAGCAAAAAAAAAAGGACTAAGATCAGCAAAGTATGACTGTGTCTGTACTTTGAGCTGGAACAAAGGACAAGATCCGTATTCCGATTCCTTGTTTTGTCTATTGCAAATTTGAAAGGAGATGCCATTACAGCTATGGTCAATGTGACAGGTTAATATGTAGGCAAAATGCAGAATTTCTTCATGTTGACAAGTCAAAAAAATTAGATAGTACTGTAGCATGAAGAGTAACAGTCTTGGCCAAATGTGATGCCTCTTTTACAGGACAGCAACAGGCTGGAGTTGTTGCCTATCCCCCTGCAGTGCCTCCAAGACCACAGCCTTCACAGGTGATGATGTCACTTTGAAAAATCATACTCTTAGTGCATCTATCTAACTCTGAATTTTAACTTACCTCTAACATGAGTAGCATTGCTTGGTATTTTTGAAACCACCAATTTGTGAATGATGGCAAAACCTAGACTAGCCAAATGTTAGCCTCTCCTGAATAAAGAATTGTTTCTGGTAAAATTATGGAAAGGGATTAAATTAGAGAGTGAAAAGGAATGAGTGGCTCTGGAGCTGAGTTGTAGGAAAGAAAGTCACACTTTCACATTTCTTTACCTGTCCATGTTTAGCTAGTAGGCCTTAACATAGACTGAGAGCAGTCTTTAAAAGTTGCAAAATAAGTGTTTGTCTTCCATGGGTCTGGCATAGGATATAGTTTTTTTCATAATATGACTGCTTCCTAAAGGGGATATCCCACTTTCCCACTTCTTCCTTTGTCAGAGACTTGGTAATCTTTGCAGTCCTGGTTGGTTCAGTTGCAACCTGAGTTGGTTCAGTTGGCTGATTTGGTAGAAAACAAATCTTGCATAAGTTTGGGGTGGTTTTTGTTTTTTTTTTTTTTTCCTGTCTCAACCAGCTGAATCCTTCAACTGCTCTGCAGGTCTGATATGGGACAGATAAAATTGGTTTTCAGTTGCTTTGCAGCAGCAGCTACTTCCTAGAATCTGAGTTACCATCAACTGAAGTCAGTCAATGGGCTTCACTTCCTTTTCTCTTAAAAGTTTTCCCTATTTTTATAAACACAGAGTAGTCTCTCTGTCTTGGATAAGATGTGCTTTGTCCTACTGACAATGTCACTAAATGCTTTTGTCTTTTTGTTGCAGGGTGCAGGTCCTCATGTGCATCGCCCAGTGGATGCTGAAGGCCTAATAGCTCATACCAGTACCTCACCTCAACAAATACCAGAACAGCCAAATTTTGCAGACTTCAGCCAGTTTGAGGCATTTGCTGTTTCAGGTGTAAACAAAGAGGAAGATGATGAAATTGAAACACACTCAGAAGTCTTGCAGGTGAGCAGAAGTGAAGATCTTGTCAATTGCTTAATACCACCAGCAGTTATGAGAATTTCTTAAAACTACTTTTGCTGTTTGAACTCAGTGGCTTAGTGTTTTTAATGATGTCCCAATCCATTGCTAGAAAGCAATTATGTTGCACATTGCTACATTTATTTAGTAATTGCCAAATACCTAGACAGAAGTTCTTTTCTTTCAGTTCTTAATTGCAATTCAAGAGATTTTGTACTTATTAGCATGTATATGCACAAGCATCATGGTATTGGTGCATTTAAGATTTTGCAGAGGCAAAACTTTTCTTCTGCTCATTCTTGTCAGCCTTTCAAATGACTTCTAAATCATAAACTAGTCTGTCTTAATAAATGAGATGACAGTCAGATATTGTTACCTTCTGCTACAATTCCATTAATTTTTGTTCAAAGCCATTGGAGAGACAGCTAACATGAATAAAAGTCTAGCATCCTTCTACACTAGATTATCACAGATGTTTACAAAACCTTGCTTCCTACTACAGACACAGGACTTAAAAGTTTGGAAGCCTTAGGGCTTATTCCTATTCATGCCATAATACCAAACTACTGTTACACAAATTACTTTGTATTTTCCTGTCATAATTGTAGCCTTCACCCAAATTGTAAATTCTCTGGCACAGTTCAGCAAACTCAGTTGCAAAAGTACCTGTGATGCTTTAAAGTTCTCCCAACTGTCAGTAGCATGTTCTTGCTTCCCTTAATTGGGAGGGTCAATGATGTAGGACCATTTGAGGGCTCTCCATGTACCTCATTGCAAAATCAGCTGCATTAGCTTAAGCTGACACTGAAAACTGAAGTTAAGCTTGCTGATTGTTTTGCATGGGGGTGGACAGGGAACAGTGGCGTTGTGCTCCACTGGAGGGATTAATCTTTGTCAGAAGAGATGGATAAACGGTGGTAATGTAGTAGCAGAAACAGCTGCAGCATTTTATCATCAGGCCACAGCCTCTTTTGTACTCTACAGTGCCTCATAACATTGGGGGTTTGACTTTATTCAGACTAAAATGCTTGAGAGCAGAGTACTTTCAAATAACCATTGTGTCTTTTTTTCATGGTGATTTTATATGCTGTATTGAATCTTCTGTATCAAGACAGGTCTGACAGGAAGTACAGCATTTTACTTGCGCCTGTTCTGTGAGCTGCTTCCAGGCCAAACCAGTGTTTGTGACCAAGATAGTTTTAGATGGTTTTACTCCAAAGCATATATTGTTGTTGTATTCCAGCTTGTCCTTCTAAAGAAAACTTGAATTTTAGGTGTTAACTATATTCATGTATCAGAACACAGCATCCTGACTGTTGCTGAATGAAATATTTGTTGAGAAGTAGTTTTCTAAATATAATGTATATCCCTCTAGGTTGAAAAGCCCTCTGATTCTGCAAGTTCTCTTAGAGTTGCCAAAGCAGATGGAAGAATTGAAGACAAAGCACCTGCTAATGTCCCCACTAGTGCGGTACGCAAAGTACACTTGGAAAGAGTGTAGTTGTCGGATGCATATGAAATTATATGTCTGTTTTGATTTGTGACAGCAACTCTGTATGCTTCCACTCGAACCCAGTTTTCTTAGGTCCAGTGTGTGCTTGAAATAGGCATGTGTGTGATGAATTTTTACATCAGATGTTCATGATTACCTTTATTCTTGAGAGAGCAGAAAATGAAGATCCTTAAGTGTTCAAATTTTTGAAACAGCAAAACTTCTAGTGCAGAAATTGGTTTTGTTTTTTTTTTTTTTTCCTTTTGTGTTACCTAATTACTGTGGAGAAGGTCTGTTCTGAGATGGTGCGTATTTACAAATGACTGCTTGCCCAGTTTTTTCAGACCATATGAAAATGCAGCTAGATGTCCATCAGAGGATATTAGATGGGTTGTAAATTCAATTAGCTCAGTAACTGGTTTTAAAAATATGTAATGTAAACATGCTACCAGGTTATAATCCAAGTCCAGTGCAGCTTGTGAGAATTAATAGGCTGTGATTTTTCTCTCTCTAGGGTAAAGGCACTACCCCACTTGCTCCACCACCAAAGCCTATTCGCAGAAGATTAAAATCAGAGGATGAGCTAAGACCTGAAGCTGAGGAACATACACAGAAAACAGGTGTCATAGCTGCTGTTCTTGCTTCACAGCCATCTATTCCTAGGTAACCCAAGAAGTGTATAAATACATCTGTTACTGGAAACTTTACATTAAAACAGCATATACACTTTCTGTTCCAGGACCTGCAAACAACTTCAGTGTGTTTGAATTAGATTAATTTAACAGTTTAAAAGTTTTTGGCTTTTAAACGAGATCATCCCAAAGCCCCTATTACTGGGAGACTTTTTAGTGGTCTTGAATTTTGGAGTGTCAACTTTTTAACTTCTGCAAGTATGTTGGAAATAAGTGGCAGAAGTATTAAGATGTAGTGTTGAATTTCAAATATTGGTTACTATGAACAGTCCAAAATGTGCAGTCTTTGTGTCCTAGCTTGAAAGTGGGACTGTTGTGTTAGTCACTTTGAGGTAAATGAGTGTTGTACAGTGTGTTGTGGCTTAGGAATATTGATTGTGACAAGTTTTTTAAATCTGCTGTTTGTTCTTTCTTTGAAACCAAATATGTGTGGTTTCCATGCAGATAAACAGTCAAGCCAAGCAGAAAAGGGAAAACAACAGTGTAACAAATTAAAAAAAAATATTAAAAGAGGAGTTTGCTCATTTAAAAAGGAGATCATGATAAATTAGATGTTCAGCTAAGCTATGAAATTACTTATTACAATACTTCTTTATATTCTCAGATCAGTGGGGAAAGACAAGAAGGCAATTCAGGCATCAATCAGACGTAACAAGGAAACCAACACTGTTTTGGCCAGATTGAATAGTGAACTACAGCAGCAACTAAAGGTAATTCCATAATCTTTGTCTCTTTAAGAGAAAAGCCTGAGAAGGCAAGATGTTAGTGATACATAATAATGGGCATTTCTGCAAACCAATGATATACGTAGTAGAGGATATCACTATAGAATATTTAGATGGTTTTGTAGATCATGGAATATACCTGTAAAATTACAAAGGACGCTTTTACTACTACAAAACACATTTTTCAATGTCCTGATTTGCCTTCAGCTTCACTAAAAATAAAAAAGCAGAAATGTTAACTTAGTATTAATAATTCGAGGTAGCTGTTGTAGTCATCAGATACTCTAAAGCAGTATTGAGAAGAGCAGCTTTCCTTCCTTTGCTTCTGAAGGAAAAGCAAACCTTAAGTCTTAGTTATTTTTAAACAAATACAATAATCTGGAATACAAAACTTGCAGCTTAGTAACAACAACAGTCATCTGTTCATCTAGGTCAGCTCTTATCATTTTGGATTTATCTGTAGGCACCATCTTAACATTTTCTCTTGCTATCTTATGATATCCAATATTAGTTATGAAATCAATTAAAAACCTTAAATGTAAACATGAATAAATGTGATACTGCCTAATCTGAAAGATAAGCCATTTTAAAAATTATCCAGGCTGAGAGACAAAGTATGTAAAATATACGTAGGAGAAAAAATTGGGGGGAAATGGGAAGTTCCCAGTCCTTTAACTGAGATAAGGGCTTGCCTCGTAACATTTTAAATTTTATTTGAAAATGCTATACTTGGTTTTGCAGCTGGTTACAACTTTGTGGGTTTCAGTTGTTTGAAAGAAATGAAAGAATACTAAATGGCTTCTCCTTTTGAGCAAAGTATTCACTTTCATTTATGAGTAAGTACCAGCTAGCCAATCTTCTATTCAGATTATGGGAAGAGTTCTTCACGTTCTAGAAAATGTTAGTTCTCAGAAGTGAAGCTGACATTTACCAGTTTTGTTTGTATGAGGAAATTTTTGAATGTTCATTCACTGTGGACAGTCAGTAGAAAATCTTTCTTTTGTAGGATGTTCTTGAAGAGAGAATCTCCCTGGAAGTCCAACTGGAACAACTTCGACCCTTCTCTCACCTCTAAGCCTACTGCCGTTAACTGTGAATTTACTAATTTTGAAAGGGGTATTGGTTTCAAAGCCTATTTAAAGATCCATGCATCTAGCTCAGTGCACCCTATTCTGCATTAAATGTTGTGGTTCTGTTTTGCCAATTTGTCCACTTTTGTATTTAAGTATTTTAATTTCAGTACAGAGAGAAAAAAAAACCAAAACCTTTTACCTTGAATGTGACACTGCCTCTCACATCATTTTCTGTGGGTATCCATGGTCTCTGTTGGGCTTGAGTTTGCAAAGTTTGTTGCCAGAATTTCCAACTGGAATTTTTTAGTGGTTTCTTTTTTCCTGTTGAAACATCTTTGCAAAAGAGGATTGCTGATCAGTTGACATAAAGTCTTCTTTCACTATGGCATTGATCTTACTGTGCCAGAAAAGAGAGAAATTGTCATTGGCCAATGTTACTTCTCAAGCTGCCTTCCACAATTGGAAAGTTGTTCACAATTCTAGAAAGCCTGTCTCTTTGCAATAAACCAGCTTTTTCAGGTTGAGGGAGTTCTTGCAGGCTGTTTGCTACATCATCTGGATTTTATTTTGTTTTGTTGCATACGCTAGAAAGTATGTAACCACAGATTGCCAGGTGTTCACATTTTATCCATTCATGATCCTGACTCAGCTGCATGCATATGAAGATTTATGGTACAATTGGTAATCTGTCAAACAGACCTTTTTCAACCCTCCCTTTTGTGAAAAGAGTTGGGTGTAAATCCCCAACATATTAATTACACATTACCTAAGCACCACCTGTAATTGCATGTTTCACACATTACCTTTTAATAACAGATCACATCCACCAGTCTTCACTATAACAAATTGTACTGTCAAGTAATGTGTCAATACCTCTATGAACTTCTAATTCCCAGCAAAAAATAAACAAATAAAAAATGAACAGTTTGCTTCTTAGGAATTCTGTGGTACCTTCTGTCATCTTGTTTCCAGGCCTTATTTCTCTGGCATATAGACAGGCTTCACTATTAACAGAGTTCCCTGAGTGTATCCTGCTATTCAGGTTGATGTACTGTATTAGGATTTGTTGTATATTGTACGATACACACCTTTTGATCTCATATGTAAATTTGCATTAATTGCTGACTAACAGCAGATATTCTATTTAATGGCTTCTTCTGGCTGTGGGATCATAGATGTTTAACTGCATGGATGTATCTCTGCAGAATCAGAACTAGCAATTGTGTGATTTTTACACCAATAAAACAGCACAATATTTTAATTTTGTTGATTCATCTTTACCTGGGAATTGAAACTCATTCAAATAGGGGGGAGGGGTTTATTGCACATCTAAAGGGAATTTTTTGTAGTTTTGTGGCCTGTACGAGAAACAGTTGATCCATAATCCCTTGATCATTTTCTTCCCTGATTTGTTAGCTGTTGATCAGTAGTGATTGAATTCTCTTGGTAATCTGTGGCTATACTCCTTTGGTATCCTCTTATGAACAAATTTAATACAGTTGTTACTTCTAAAAACTAGGTGGTACCGTTGACTTGGGTCAAAGTACTGTGTAATTCTTTAGTTTCCATATCCTTGAGAGTACCTTTCAAAATTCAAACAAAATGATTGCCTGTTAGCAGTCCTTATCCTCACTGTCTCACTTCTGTGTTTAAATGAAATTTTCTTAACATCTGCTTGCCTTCCAAAAGGATAGCTCAAGTTAGATTTTTCTGCTGGGTGTGCTGTTTGTTACAGTGCAAAAGAAGTATTTGTCTTTATTGTTATAATGTACCGACTGGATATTTATGCTTACTTTTATTGCTATAACTATTCTAACTTTTTTTTTTTTCAAATGTTATGTACATTTTGCAGACAGCTTATGTATATAGTCCGAAGCAAGATTCCCTGGAATGAGAGACACAGATGCCATAGCTGCATGAAAGATGGTACTTTCTTTTGCATGTAAGGGAATTAAGAAATGATAGCTAAATATGCGTAAAGGTTACATGTAAATTACATTCCAACTATATCTTTCAATTAGTAGACAATCTGCAAAGATTTGACTTAGAAAATATATATATATGTTTATATATACACATATATGTGTTAAAAAATACCAAACACCAAAACCTACGGAAATGCAAAAAAACCCGAATGAAAAAAACCCAAACCACAAAAAAAGACACAAACCAAAACAAAACTGAAAAACCTTAAAGTCGATGGAATAATGATTTGTATTATAACTGCCAAGTAGCAAGAACAGTGTTTAAAAAAAGTGGGAAAGTGTGAGTCATTTAATGAAGTTAGACTGTTGATTTCAAACCAGCTGTATCTTGTCCATAGTTTATTTTAAAGTCAAAAATACATTTTTAAAATAGTACTATTTTCATATTAATACTTAAGTATTAAGCCTATAACAGCAGGATTCTTAAATCAGAACTTAACATTTTAAACTTAAATGTAAAAAGCCTTTTACATTCAAATGTTACATGTACATACGAATTTCTGTAGCATCCATATCTTTCTAGTAGAATAGCATGAACGTTTTTTATGTCTTCCAGCAAGTCTAGTAAGAATTTTGTTGGATTACTTTTAATGCATCATTTAGTACATTTTTAACCAGTTCTTTGTGATCAGAAGAGCTGCTAACTGAGAAGTTGTGTCTTAAGAACATCACTGCCAACGATGTTCAGAAGTTACCTCACTTAGTAATGTAACCAAACTTTAATCCCTTAGGAAACAATTTTCCTATCTTCTGTGTTTGATCTTGATCCAGCTACTTAATGCATTCTTTCTTAATGAACTTAGATTGTAAGCTCTTTGGAGCAAGGAGTTATGTACCATACCAGAGATGTGCTGTCTACATCGCAAGTATAAACGTAGACTTACTAAATAGTACGGGCTGTGATTAATGTACCCAGCTGGGAAGGATGGATGGATGGGCAGCAGCATGCATTTCTGAAACACCTGAAAAATGTTTTTCTTTGGACTCTGTGATTGGAGCAGCGTCTGTTTTCTTTTTGATTTGTGTTTCCTTTGTTTATCCTACTAATGTGCCTCTTTCTTCATTCCACCTGCTTTGGAGTTGCTTTTTTTGCCATTCATTGCCTATCTTTGGACAGCAGAGCAGATTTCCAAAACACAAAGGTAAAAAGCTGAAAAGCCAGGTTTTTGAGCAGTGTTTCAAGTCTGCCCAGCGTAAGCTAGCGTTTTCAGGGTTTTTTGTATTTCACATGCCGCTCATTTTATGTGCAATTGTACAGTGCATGAATGAGAGGATTTCTTATTACTGAAAATATCTTACGTGGGATAAACAAAGTTGAGGTTATAAAAACTTAAGAAAATAAATTTGCAGCATTGTTTCTTGTGTGAGATGTCTCTGTCCCTTATGGATGGGCTGTGCTTTGTTTCTGCTCTGCATTTAGGGCAGAGGCGAGTTAACTCTCAAGGCTTCAGCTATGCATGGAGTTTGTCTCTAAATGCAACTGTACAGATGACCTAATCTGAATCACTTTTTCCTAAAAGGAAAAAAAAATAAACAAAAAAATAAACCCACTGTTTCCTGACTCATTCTAGCCTTAGTTGATAGTAGAATGTAGTTTCATGGAATGGTGGCGTGTTACAACAGAAACATCTTACTCCCAAGTGAGTAATAGCAATGCAGTTCTTACACAAGTTATTTTTCAGTCTTCCACAGAGTATTTCCAACGTATTTGCTTTAATACTTTATAAAGCAGTCCATGTGCAGTTGAGCATTTATGCTCCCCAAAGTTCCATTTTCAGGACAACTTAATTTCATAAGCAGAATTCTAGCCTGTTTTGCCATGCACATTGCTGTACTAATCATTTATAATACAGGTCTCTAGAATAAAGCACATGATAACTAAGGGCTTGGTTCTCTAATAGCAAAAAAACTCCACCTACTTTAAATGTTGTGTTCTCTTAATAGTCTTTGAAAACAACCAACTGTTGTTGGCTGTATAGAAACAATGTTATAAATGTATATATACTAATAAGCAAATGAGATTATACAGCCTTGTCCTGATAAACAGTGCTCATCAAAGTACAGTTTTATTTCCCCCCACAGGAATCTGAATTAACTGCATTTCAAAATTCAGTTCTGTGTTTGGGGGGAGGGTTTAGTACTGTGTAATTTCCTTTCAGTTTGGTTTTTTGGTGTTTTTTAATTGACAAAATAGGTTTTAAAGGTGCAACTCCTGCTTTAAAGCCAGATTATACACTAGTTGTACCTGGTTGTACATGTTAGTGTACTCCAGAATGATTTTTACAGTACTTTTTTCCAGCTTACTGATACATAGGTATTCAGTGTCTTGCATTTAAGTTATTGTCAGAAACAGCCCTTGTTTCATTATAATACTTGGACTCAGAATTGTAACACTACAAACTGCTAAATTTGTGATCTTACAGCTTATAGCAAAGTTTTAAGAAGACAGTGCTATCTGTCACATGTTGACAGCATATACTGTAGTGTAGAAAGCTAGATAAATTTTCCTCCATCTCTGAGTATGTTCTTGTCACCTCCATTCTTATAGGTATGAGGAATGCATCTAATCTGGAAGGAGTTGAAATTACTCTGTCATTTTGGCTGGTCTTGATTATGAGCAATCTAAGAAATGAACATCAGAAATAATGAAAGCAATTTAAACTGATGTTCAATGGCATATTGATGGAAAAAAACCTTAATTCTAGTAATATTGCTGTTGAACCTTACATATTTGTTTCCCTGCCTCCTGCCTATAGATACATCCTACTCTACAAGACATGGATATACCCCATATAGCATGAATGGTGGCTTTTGCTTTCTGTCATCTAACTTCAGAGGTCCAACTGCATTTCTCTCTTTGGCACATATAAGATTGCATTTAAACTGACAGAAGAGGGCATGGTCCATGGGGTGGAACAAGTTAACTTTGAATCAGTTCACTTGTGAATCAGTGTTTTCTGCAAGGAGCCTGTTGTCTTTTGTATCCATTCAAAAGGCAAATAAGGCAGGCTAGTATTTGAAAGAACAGCTGCATATTGAGAAAGGAGGAAGTGTCCACCTGACATTCAGCTGGGGAGTAGGGTGTGGAATAAGCATTACAAAGGTTGCCATGAACTGAAAACACTTGTGTGTGTGAATGCTTGTTAAGGGCTTCTGAGGGTCTAGCACATATGATTGGCTATGTCAAACTTGGCAAATAGGTGTGTATAGTGAGTGCTTCAGCAATGTATGATTTCTCATCAGAAGTCAAAGGAAAAGCTTTGGGAACACCTGCGGTGTCTTAGGAGCGTGTTTCATTCAACTGCCAAGAAATTCAACACACTGTACAAAGTGCTGTTGTGCTTTATTTTGCAGATCTTCTTTAACGCATACAAAGCTTGAGTTCAGTTGAGTATGAAAATACAGTATGTATTTCAAGAAAAATATTATGGAGGGAATTTATAGGAAGTTGTAATTCAGTGTATTCTATCAGAAAATGCAGATGTGATGTGCCTCCAACTTTTTCTGTTACGTATCCCTGCCTTTGGAAGTAGAGTGCTGCAATTTACAACAAACCCTTCTCCTAGAGCTTCAATCCCATTGTCTTTCACTGCTCTCATGAAGGAGCTTAGTTAATCTGCTTTCTGATCAGAAGGAACCGGGAGGTTGTAGAAGAATAATAAGTCCTTTTGCTGTAGAAGGGTACTTAAAAGTACCTACCTGCACTTTGGAGATAAAGTAGGTGAAGCAAGAAGATTCCAGTGGAAAAGCAGTATTAATTCAAATGTCATTTTATCAAAATTGAGAAGGCTGGTCATTCTGATAGATTTTATGGTTCTCCCAAGTTGTTTCCACAGGTGGACTCATGACCCAAGCAAAACACTAAGACTGGTAATATTTTAAACTTTACAGGACAAAAATGTCAAATGTTGTTTTGTGACTGCTTTTTTATCCTTTCTTCCTGGAGCCTTTTCAATGGAATCCTTTGAAACTTTAAAACTTCCTTGATTGTAAATAGCTGTGAATGTGCAATAGAAGGAAGACTTTTGTTCCACCTGTGGAAAAAAACCCTATGTATTTGTTTAAGTGGGGTTGCATTTCCAACTGTCACAACTCAAGACTGTTCTGATCTGAATTAATACAAACTGAGAACTGCCAAAAATTGAACCAAAAATAGATTATATTGATCATTCTCAAGCTACAATTTTGGGTTTAAAATTTTGATCAAGATGGCAATATGATGTATTATTTGATTTTTGTGGCCTCACACTTTAAAACCAACGGTAAGGATAAGATTAAAATGGCTTGAGAATAAGAAGTGGTTTTTTTTTTTTTAAACAGAAGGGTTGATGGCCTTATAATTTAAGCTGTTCTGCAGTTACTCAGAAACAGTTATCCCTTTAATGCAAAGATCCTGGGAAGCTGCTTGTGTTCTTTATTAAGTAAATACAGGGCAACCTGTCAGATCAACAACTTAAACTTGAGTTTAAAACTGTATCAGCAGCCCTGGCCACCAGCAAAACCTTATTAAAACATTTTAGATTTTGTTCTGGGATAGATCAGAAGTTGTACTGAAAATGTGGTGTCAGTGGTGTTGGAAGAAAGCTGTATTTTCAGTTTTCCTGCATGGAGCAGGGACTTTTCACTCTGAGGCTGAACTCCTGGTGCTGTTAATTTAGTAGTGTTATATTTTCATAGTGTTAGGGACTAAGAGTTGAAGCGCAGTACCCCACTTCAAGCTTCACTTTGTTCTGATGATTGTTTAAACAACAAAATTATTACACACACACACACACACACACACCCCCCGGTCTGTGTACCTATAGATGCTTTTTCCTTTGTCCGGAGGAGAACAGAGCATTATTTGTTGTTAAAAGTACACAGATCAAAATTATGTGTTCCTTGAGGCATTCAGCTCTGAATACTGCTTACAAATTCCAATATAAAAATGGTCTTTAGGCACCTGCGTAGCAAAAAGCAACACTTGCTACAGAAATATTGGTATGTGCATTTCTACGTGTATTTTCCTGGTTGTTTTCATTTCCTACCATTTATGTAGCAAGCTGTAGCTTTAAAATATATGGAAAACAGTATAAAATATTTTCACTGCTTCCAGGCTGTACCTCATGATTTACACATTATTACTCTGTGTTCAGTCCTGTGATTCAGAGATACCTTATTATGTGATATGTTTAAGAATTAAATAGAAACCTTTTCACATTTGAGTAAGAAATACATTGTTTGTATTAGGCTTCTAAAATTGTTCATTGGTCTAGCTACTATAGTTTGTGTCAGCTTTTTTGACTGGCAGAAGTCTTAAATGGGTGTGTGTTACAATGATTCTGGCTATAACGGTTCTGGTGAAAGCTTTTCAAGCAAGTATTAAGGATGCAGTCAAACTCTACTGCAGTAACAGACTACTGAGAAAATGCTTCTCAAGGCTTTGTATCCCCAACCTATGGCGTTGAGCCATAGGTGTCTGAATTCATCCTACAGGACAGACTGTGAGAAGCAAACTTGACTCATGTAACTTCATGCCTTTTCTCAGAAGAGTCCGAGGCCATCTGTGTGTGTGGCACGGCTCCCATCTGAGCTATGTCTTTTTGACAGAGGTGTGAGCCTGCTTTAAGAAGGTACAGTGAGCCATGAAACACTGATTTGAGCTAAAACAGACACTGAAGCTGCACTCAAGGAACTGGCGGGTAGGTGGGTTAACCAGCTCTAGCCTCTGGGTATGTTAACACTGACAGGTGAGTAGAACACCTGAAGGCAAAGACCAGGCCACATGCCACACAGGGATAATGTCTGAGGTCTGTGTATGTAACTGTGTAGTGGGGGAAAAAACAAATTCTAATTGGTTTTCTTTATTATCCAACAATCAGGTGACTGCTTTATCCACAAATGAGTCAGTGTGATGCTTGGTTGGATTAATCATGCAGTCTTTATGCCAGTACTATACATAGGTAGTGACTCCTATGTGGTGTTTTCGTTGAGTTCACAAAACTGAGATGTGCTCATCCATATCATCTGTTTGCATGTGTTCAGAGTGATTGATGAGGTTTTAATAACTTGCAGGTTCCTAGTCAAAACTGAAAGGAAATTAAGTAAGTTGTAAGAAAGAGCTAAGCTAATGACACTATTCTTATCAAAAAAGGTTCCCTGTTAATAGACCCTTTATTTTGGGACTTTGAAAATAGTCAAAAATGGGCAATGCAACAACTGTTTTATAAACTTTGGTTCGGGTCAAAATTAAAATTCAAACTAATAAAACTAAACTGACTCTAAAGAGAGCCAACTAGCATTATAGGGATCTGCAGTTATTCCAGACTCTGAGACCTGCTTAAAGTAATGGTAAAGTACACTGTTATTACAAGAAATTAGTATTTGTTGAATTAGAAGTGGTTGGCTTTCATTCCTTAGTAAGTGTTATGTAAAATGTCACTGTTTTTCAGAACCTAGCTGGGAAGATCATTAGGAGAAGTATTAATTTAAAACTGATTTTCTTGGCTGTAGGTCATAAACTGCAGCTTTCATTTTTATTGTTCTTTGGGATCCAGACATCATGTGCTTAGTCTGAGAACCAGACTGGAGTATGCCATTCACTGAGAGCAGACACATGCCTTTTTGAATGTTTGACCATGCTGGTAGTTCTAAAGGGAAAAATCCCAGTTTGTTTGCATAGGAATTCAGGCTCAGTTGTACTTTTGGCCTTTTGTACAGAGAAACAGTAAGAATGGACAGTTAAGAATCCTTTGCTCTTTTCTTGTGTTCCAGCTTGGCAGTAGAAGCTCTGGTGCTTCTCTGACTGGAGGGTTTATCTTTATACTTGATCAGTCTTTTATAGACTGACCTAACCAGAAAAAGAGACTGTGAGCAACAGTCAGTAGTCTCCGCAAGTAGCTTCTGTGTTCAGCAGCTACTTATCACAAGACACTGCTCATATGGGTTCTGGTCTAGAGAGAAGAGGAGGAATGCCTTGGTATCAGTGCCAGGGAGTCATGTAACTAAAGATGTAAATATACATAGTACAACAAAGTTGTTTGTTAGTGTGAGAGCAGATATTGAAGTGACTAAGCTATTGTTTCATCCAGGCAGTAAGAAATACTGTTTTAGTTGCACCAGTTTTGTCTGACCTAGTTCAATTAACCCCTCATCTAAGGTCTGTTCCAACCTAAAGCTCTTGCTTTGTGTTATTCATGACCTCCCATCAGCAGTCAGGCCCTCAGTCATGTCTGGAAAAGCAAGGACTTGGCATACATGGGGCCTGCTCTGATGTCATGTTCCTGCTATCAAATGCTTTATGTTAGTTGGTGCTTTGGGCAGTTAGTTGTGGCTTTGATGTGTACTCATTCATATTCTAGCTGTTTCTTACAGTAAGTAAGTGAAGAGGGCTGTGATGAAGCCCATGTTTTGTGATGACAGTGAGATGCACAAGCAGAGATCACTCACAGTGAATTTAATTACTTGTAATTAAAAAGGACTGAATTTCCACTATTGCTGGCTAAAACATGTTCTGTGTTAATAATCTCAAAGTCTCTGAAATCAGCATTTGCATATGGACAGAGTTCCTGTATGTGACTTGTGACATGAAGTGCTAGATCTGATTGCATGAGGAGTGATGAAATCTGAGCCCATTTGCAAGGAACATGCAGTAAGCCCTGCCTGGTGGCTGAATTTGATACGCATCCTCTGTGGCCAGTGGACCTGTGATAGATAAGCTCCTTTCTAGAAACAAACTAAACTACCCTCAAAGCACCCATGACACCTACAATAGCTGTAGTGGCCACAGAAGGGAATACTTGAGGAAATGATCCACTTAAAAACAGGACGTGTGGTTTCTCATCAGAAACTTGAGACTTCGTGTGAAAAAAACATTCCCATGTCTGCTCCTGTCCTAGGGCAAGCATTGGGTTTTATTGCCTTTTATGGGAAATGTGTCATCCTCTTCATTTTCTGTGGGAAAGGCTAGAGCAGAACTGCAAAAATCATAAACCTGTGTTTGAAGAAATATCAATTCTCTGCTTTGGGGATGTGAGGAGAGTGAAGTGGCATTTTTCTGTTGTAAATAGAACTAAAATTAGAAATACAATGTTTCAAGAGTTGAAGCAGATGAAAAATGCAAAGCATCACAAGCTGATGCTTCAGAATCCCTGTATATACTGTGTTAAAAGTGAAGCACCTGGAGCCACAACATAACCCTGACAAACTGGGATCAGTAGGGATACGGAATGGGCATTAACAAAATATGAAGAATGTGATGGAGTTGTGAAGTCTTAATATATTGCAGATTATTTATAAGGCTCTAACATGCCATTAAGCTCTAGTAAATATTTTCTATTGCTTTAATTCTGACTGAACTAAATTTACAGGTCACAATCCAGATTTAACCAGGCTACTTTTTAACCCATGCTCTCGTGCCTTTGCTCCTTGTACCTTTCTGTTAACACAGTTGTAGAACTCAACCTGCCAAAAAC
This sequence comes from Psittacus erithacus, assembly GCA_009867235.2. Taxonomy (NCBI): domain Eukaryota; kingdom Metazoa; phylum Chordata; class Aves; order Psittaciformes; family Psittacidae; genus Psittacus; species Psittacus erithacus. The sequence goes on from WYDI02035310.1 coordinate 21,530, forward strand.
TAACAGCAGGCAGCAGGCCTTCACACAAAATAAGTCTAGAACCAAAGGCATAGTTTGATGGACCAGGATACAAATGTTGGATCTAAAACCTGCCTGATTTTACTCTACTACAGGATTTTTTTTTCTCTGTGAATGCAATGAGGATACCAATACCAGGCTGCTTATAAGACAGGCATGACTACAAAATTGCTTGTACTGGATTTATTTACTGTTTACCCAATTTTGGAATTTTACAATCCTTCCTCAAACTAGCACACGTGCTAGTTGTAATCTAGTAACATTCTATAATTATTCACAGTAATGGAAAGTAAACTCTGCAACCATTAAGACCATAAAAGAACTTAGACCTTCTTAACACAGCCAAACAAATAGCAGCTTCTCTAAATGAAACACTGTCTATTTAAAATGTTTTATTTTATTAACAATAAATTAATCTGTGCCATCACTGATCAACAGAACACTAAAGATAGTGTGCAGACTGTCCACACACTGATCAGAAAGGCAACATAATTGTTACCTTGATAAAAAACGGAGAGATGCTAATGAACTTATATACATACCATTTTCAACCATATGAACAACAGAGCAGAAGAAATGTACTTCCACAGTTGCCCAGTTTTTCTATTAAATAAAGCAATAACAAAAAGCGTGGCATTGCAATAATCTGTTTAAAACTCTAGATACTGAGTACTGGCATAATGCAGTGCTCAAAGAGGAATGTGCAAAAAGAAACACCTGGATTTACATTTCGATTCTTCATTGTGTAAAACTAAAACCAAGCACACACAAACCACAAATGTTCCAGATCCCACTGTCAGGGAGGCGGAAAAACCCAACAAACAAAAGAAAAGCTTCTGACAAAGCTGTTCTTTCAGCCCGTGGCACCATTTGGAATATCTTGAGCATCTGCTAAATGCAGTTTTTGGCTGAACCAGCCGTTAAGGAATAAAAATTTCACATATAAATAAGGTATAAACAAGATAGCAATGTTACACAAAACTCTGCTCAGTCCTGTGATAGGTATGCGTCAGTTCAATGACTTCAGTTCCATTGTGTCCTATGCTTATTCCCAGACAGCAGATTAATCTTTCTCAAAGAAATGTAAGAATTACATACCTCCAGAATTAGTTGGCAGATCAAGGGGGATGGCAAATTATTTTTATCACTTTTATGTAATATTACCATCACAGTCCACTTGTGTTCTTTATAAGGCCTAGCCTTAAAATGGCTTTCCACAGAGAATTTATATACCGGAGCCATATTTTCAGTCTCACCTTCCTCAATGCATATGAAGTGTGTAAATATTAGAAATAAGTAGACCACAGTATAAACTGAATGCAACACTCCTCAGCTCTGTTCTTAGCTTATCAAAATCATGGTGTAAAAAACAAGCCAAGGACATTCAGCTTTATCTTCTTCTGGGTGGGCTTATCCAATTACCAAAGCTCTGCTGAAGTATTTGACTCAACCATAGTCTGACCCGAGAAAGAATTAATTAGGTCAGTATAAGATTCACAGTAAAATCAGTGATAAACAGCTACACATACTTCTAGGAAAAAATAAAAGGTAGTAGGATTCAGAATGCTTCTGTGTACTATAGAGGGAAGACTGCTGTATATGTTTGTTCCAGAATGTCTCAGCTACACACACATAGAAAGGCTGTGCTTCTGACCAACTCAGACTGTCAACGTCTTGTCTGAAGTGGTACACACTAGCTAAGTAAATCACCATATGAAAAAACAGCTTGTAATTTAAAAGTGTTAAGATCCAGCTATTTATGTAGAATCACCTAAAATCCATGAGGTATTACAGTACTGGCTTAAAGGACATTATTGAAGTGATTTGCTTCCTGTAAAGACACCAGTTGCTGGGGAAATACACTGTAATTCAATTACAGTAAACAATAATTATAATGCAAAATAGACATCTAAGGAAAGGATACATAGATGAATTCAGTTCTTCTAGCTGCAATATAAATGTAGAAATTATCAGTAACAGAATTTCAGTTAGTCAAATAAATGCTGATATGGTGAAATAAATACATTAAACCGGTGAAGAAAATCACTAGTAGTTTGGGCTGAAATGTGTAATTTTATTACTAAAAGCAACACAAACCTGCACCAAATTCTACACCAGAGCTAAGACCCAAATTAGGTTTCAATCTGCTGATCTCAGGAAATTTAAAGAAATTTAAACACAGAAAGGAGAAACTGAAAGTATAGAATTTTTGCTATGTGTGGTCTTCTACACATTATTTTTATATATATTCTATATATAGTTTATATCTATGAAAATACACATTTATGTATTTTACAAATATATCTTTCATATATCTATGAAATTATAATTAGGAGGATGGGCCACAAGGAAAATAGTCATAACTCCCAGGTACATGGGTTGCCTCTAAACAGGCACCTCAGACAGCTTACAGGTAGACTTGCTCCACTCACTCAAACAAGCAGCAGCCTATAAAAGCAGAACAAGGTGCCATGTTTCCTCGAAACTAAGATGAGGGCAGGACTTACATCTTGGCTCATTACAGCACTACGTCCTCCTTAGCTGTACATCACTGCCCATGCAATAGTGTTGTTTCCCTGAGCTGAGTGCTGTGGGTGAAGTTCCATGTTTTCTGCCTACCCATTACTTACATCTGACAGCAGCCTGTCCAGGTTGGAGTCACTGGCTAGTTTTCTTTTATCTTCAGGGAGTTCTTCCAGCTCCCCATAGAGCTCCAGGTTGAGGCGAGCAAGTTTCTCCTGCATGCTCCGCACATGCTCCATCTGCTCTATGGAACATTCATTTCCTAAAAGGATAAGCAACAGCTTTTGATAAAGAAACCCAAGAGAGAAAAATGAAGGTGCAAAGGTGTGTCTTTTTACATCACAGAAGAGGAATTTAAGCATCAAATTTACAAGTTAATTTGCTTTCTCAGTGATTTCTCCCCATTTCACTACTGAAGTTTGTCATCTGTCTGGTCTTGAGATAACCACTGAATGTACTAACCGGGTTCTAAAAATATATGTGTTCCTTCTCTACTTCTGAATTTCTGTCCAATTTAGGAAGGCCCTGAGTTTTAACTTTGACTATAATCACAATAAAAGTTCTTTCTAATTCTGGTTAATCTTGGGGCTTGTTCCTTGTAACTGTTGCCTTATATAATAAACTCTTTTCAGGTGCTCTTGTAAAAATCATTGTGGAATTAACATGACATGCCGACCTAACACTAAACTTGCAAAAGCACATATGCATCTTTCTACTTAGCAGAGGGAAAAGGAGGGAGAAGAGCATCATGGTTTTTCTGAAGCCTCCATCAACTGTGAAGTAGTAAGAAGCTAAGACAGAAGAGTAAGCTGGGTAAAATGCAATTTGCATTGGATTCCATAAAAGCTGTTACCAGTAGTGTAAAGTGTTAATATGTTATGTGTTATCAGGTGCTAAATACAGTTACTTCTTATTATTCTTACACTTTCAAAAATAAGTGGCTTTAAACTTGCCATCTTAAATCCATAAGCCAAGGTACTGCCTTTGGAAAGCCATGCTGGAAGGAACAATGAAATGGCATTTGAATAATGTCACACCAAAGACAGCCCTACAATAGGACTATAATTTAAAAATGCAGTAAGACCTATTAATTACGTTAAATTTCATTTCATATGGTGGAGTCCACTATGTCAACGTGGCAGCCTGTCTGTGCAGCAGCACACTTGCTTGCAAATATTACCATCATATAGGTATAAAAACAACTACTGCATACAGACAACTCAGACACGTACCAAATGCTTGAAGTTTGCCAGAGTGGAAATCATTCAGGAGACTCAGAAGTCCCCTTTCCATTTCCTGGACATCTGATACATCTGTGAGAAAAGAATGCTGGATTGGTGCTGCCTGTGCCCCTTTTGCTTCGCCCCCCGGAGGTTTGGCTTTCTCTTTTATCACTCTGGAAAAAAATAAACAAACCAAAAAGGTTACTTCCTGCTTTCACTTTCCCTGAGAATCTAAATGTAAGACAAGTGTACACCTGGGCTTTGAAAATGAAATGGAAAGTAAGTACTACATGTTTCAATTACTCCATTTAGGTTAAAAACATAGATCACCTGTTTGCCTGAAGACTAAAGAACAACATTGCTATCTTGACTGTTTGATACTGCAGAATGAAGAATTCCAACAACCTGCTTTCTTACCAATAGTGGGAAACATCAGTGGAGAACATACATGTAATGGCCATCTTAATACACTAAAGAGGACCAGTAGTGACACATGGTGCATGGGGTATTATCTACATAAAAATCAACCCAAAAAAGATATCTGCAAACTCTCTTCAACCCACAGGGAAAAACCCTCAGCAAGCATATGCTCCTGTTCTCACAAACACTACAGACTGCAACCAGTGTGGAAAACAACTTGGTACAAGCTATACAGGAAGGCAACCTTGTCTCCTGATAAATTTTCTTATTTCCTATCCATATTAACATGTAATTGATATGGAAGCTAAACACAGTTACAGCTGGACAGACAGACATACTGCATTCTAACCTAATACAATTCAGGTAAGGGGCTGTTTTCACCCCTAATTTGCCCATCCATGCATGCAAGCATGGCTGCTTCTGCAGCCTTACAGTAAGTCTTTTCAGAACCTGATTCAGTGAGAAATTTTGAGACTAAAACTTAAAATTAAGAATACTGTATTAAATAAAATCACAGACTTAATAAAGAAGCTTTAATTGGTCAAGATAATAGGGTTTACAGCATAGTAAGCCCCACCCTTCCCTTGAACACTTCTGAGCTCTGTAAGTCATAAATTCTTTCCTATGGGAAAGAATACTTCCTTTTCCAGCCTAACAGTTTCTGTGATCTATAAACATCATATAGACTTCATAGGCTATATGCTGGAACAACTAATGGTCCAACAATTATCGTATCTGGTTTAGCTCAGAGCAATGTGTCTCCATTTAGGTTTAACTTTGGCTATTTCTACTTCAATTTTGGACATCAAGTAAGATTTGTATGCCAGAAAGGTCATTGATTTTTTTTCCCCACCTGTATCTGAGGTTTAATACAATATATTACCACTCTGGAAAACTTATTTTATTAGAGTCTTGCAGATCAGGTGAAAACTAATTAAACACTCCTACTCTGCTATCGTAATAGCAGTTCATCTTCACCTTGTTCTGTCCATTCCCACTTGGAAAGTTTAAGGAATTGTCTGTACTAGCACAGCTTGGTAAACTTGACTTAATAATTGGGCAAGATTGTCCTTTTCCAAAACTTAAAGCGAAAAGGGCTTTTTCTTCCCTAGCCAGTATTGTGGATTGCACGAAATTACTTTCTAGTACATTCCAAAATAGCATTGAGACTTAACTGTACAGTCAGCTGCAGAAACCACCAATTTATAGCACAACACATTTTCCCTGAAAAATAACACAGACTTTACATTGCAGAAATTCATTATTCATCAGACCAATACTGGAACCTTTACACAGACTATCTGTGCAAATGACTGTAGTGCAGTATTTAATCTTCAGCTAATAGAGGTCAATAAACTCAGCTGCCTCTCTCTAGCTAACATTTCACTTTAAAATGTCTCTTCACTCATTTATCTACTGTATCTGCCATGGAAAAGAAATGTGTTTTCTAACATTAAGGAAAATCAACATTCTCAAACTGAAATAGGTGCACCATTATTAACACATAAACTATTCCAAAAAGGTGCTTTTTGAAGAGCTGAAAGTCTCTCTCTGTACACAAGTATGGCCTGGGAACTCCTGCTGCCCCCGCTGATAGGACCCCAAGCAAAAAACACCAGGGAATTCCACTTCTAGCACATCCTGTTCAATTCACATCTTTTATTTCCTGCCCTACTCATCAGTTCCATCCTTGCAGTCATGTAGTATTTGTTCCTCACAGCTGCATATCTGGGGCTCTGGCATTTCCCACATGATGCCCACGTTTGCCATATTTGATCACCCAGCTCGTCTTTCACCAGTCCCATCAGGCTATCATCTCTTCCGTTAAACTGCATTAGTATGAATCTACAGTATTGTGCAATAAAAGCTTACAAGAGGAGTGTTGAGCACCTTCCTTTTCCGTAAAATAACCATTCTGTTGCATTAAAAGCAAATTACTTTGCTAGAAAAGAAACATCATCAAAGAGTTTCACAAGTCTGAAGCTTGCTCTTTACATTCTGCCCCAGCCAGACTAAACACTTTTTCATCTGTTTGAGCACTAGCAGGTTTCTGACTCCCAACTTCCACTGAGCTTGCAAGACACTCCCAAGCTTACCGTTTTAACTTTGGTTTTTGTACCGCAGGCTGTGGTGCAGGATTTGAAAAGGCTGTGCTTTTACTGACCGGCACTGAGTTTTTCTTGGAGTTAGCAACCTGAGCAGGGTGACTGGTAGATGATTTGGGGCTCCTCCTCTTGATCTTCCTTTCTTCCATTGTTTCCAGTCTACTGCATCTAAACTAATCTCGTGTCCTTCAAAGGGAAAGGGGGAAAAAAAAAAAAATCAATTAAAACTGGCACTAACAATAAAAACAAGGAGAAAAAATAGGTCACAGTGCACAGAAATACAGCTTTATAGTTTCTTCAAAGATGAGCAGTCACTCATTTATTTAAACAAGAGAATCCAGTTTTCAGAAGCTGCCCAGGCCTGCCTGATTTGCAAAACAGGCAAGAATTCACTACCTTCAGCCGACAGGTACCTCAAAACGATCTCAAGCTTTCCACCCCATGGATTACTGCTATAAAACACCGTGGCTACTCAAGTCCACGACAGCCAACCCGAGAAACGACGGTGGCATGAGGATGCTGTGATTCACCCTCACCAAAAACCTCCGCTAAAGGGACGGGCAGCAGCTTTCTCAGCACTCAGCTGACGCTCGGTTATCGCTGCTGTTACACATGCATGCAGCCGGGACGGGTGCTGCTTGATAACACACAGGCTATTACACGTGCTATTCCGAGTTCTACCGCATGATCTCCCCCGCCTGGGGAAGCGCCGCCTCCGAGATCCCCCACTGCAGGAGGCGACAGAGGGTGCCATGAAGGGGGCGCAGCGTTGTACACCACACCTAGGGCCGCCCCGCGCCTGTGGCGCAGGCAGCCGCCGCTGCTCACCGCCATTTAACCGGCACGGAAGCTCGGCACGCCGCCGGTCCCCCCCCCCCGTGGGGGGGG